>CM047429.1:16383201-16604401 GCA_026168455.1 Theocolax elegans | reverse complement strand
GTTTAATCAATTCGACCGGGCCCGACGCGTTCTATCAGTGAAGTTTATATTTTCTATAACATGTATTAAGTTTATATTAATAAAATATTACTTATGTCGACTGTAGTATAACTAAATTAATTAATATTTTTATCGGTCTTACAGTCAATTATGTTTTTATGTTTAGTTAGTGTTTTTATTTTTTATATTTTATATTTTATATTTTTTATTTTTATTTTTATAGATTCTTCGGGGGTGATTATAAGTAGGGGCAATCTGATTGCCCATATAATTGACTGTAAGACCGATAAAAATATTAATTAATTATGTATTAAGTTTTATTAAAAATTCCCATAAAACCTCTTTAATGGGCATTATCTTCGTGAACAATTATTTATTGTAACTTACGGAACCAAAAGTAAAATGTATATCTATTACAAGTGTTTTCAACAATATTGCTATAACTATATATATATGCCTCGAACATTGCCTGCATTAAAAAAACATTGTTAATCAGTTTTTTATCAAATCATTAAAATAAAATAAAATAGCATTTTTTTAAGCGGCGTTAAACAATATAAAAAAAGTTAAGTCTTTTAAATTACGTAATGCACTCGAAGAAATCCAATGCAAATGTATAGATACTTGTATATCATTTCGTCTTTATACCAACGCATATAATTATTAAATTAAAACAATATTACGAATAATTAAAAAATTATATTATATAATACATATACGATATATGTGAAATATAATTATTTCGATGACCATTTACATTTAAATAAATAAAATTCCGTTTATCTTTTTCAATATCAAACGGACATACCAAAAAATAATTAATTTAAACTATATCGTTTTTTAAATAAAATATAAAGAGTCTCATATAATGAGACATTTATTTACTTAATTTGGTTAGCAACAATATACCGCTTAATTCTAGAAGCGTTGTTTATATAAAAAATCAAATTTTCTTATTTATTTATTCGATTCTGTCCAGCAACAAATTCATTGTCCACTCGAGGATTACCCCATGTTACGAAAACAAATTAACATTTATATTTTGACGCAAAATTTCTTAGCTACAAAATGGAATTGTGCAGTAGACAGCGTAGGCCCAAAAAAATTAGGCGATTTTATATATGTAACGATGTAAATCAGAGCAACAAAATCGTAGCGACTTCTAGAGACATGCTATACATCAAAAGTCATTTCGAGACATTTATTTACTTAATTTGGTAAGCAACAATATACCGCTTAATTCTAGAAGCGTTGTTTATATAAAAAATCAAGTTTTCTTATTTATTTATTCGATTCTGACCAGCAACAAAATCATTGTTCACTCGACGAATACCCCATGTTTCGAAAACAAATTAACATTTAATTATTGACGCAAATTTTCCTAGCAACAAAATGGTGTTGTGCAGGAGGCTGTCTAGGCCAAAAAAAAATAAGGCGATTTTATATATGTAACGATGTATATCAGAGCAACAAAATCGTAGCGATTTCTAGAGAAATGCTATACATCAAAGAGTCATTTCGAGACATTTATTTACTTGATATTGGTTAGCCACAAAATATCAGTGAATTCTAGATGTGTTGTTTATATAAAAAATAACGTTTTCTTATTTACTTATTCGATTCAGACCAGCAACAAAATCATTGTTCACTCGACGAATACCCCATGTTTCGAAAACAAATTAACATTTAATTATTGACGCAAATTTTCCTAGCAACAAAATGGTATTGTGCAGGAGGCTGGCTAGGTCTAAAGAAATAAGGCGATTTTATATTTGTAACGATGTATATCAGAGCAACAAAATCGTAGCGATTTCTAGAGAAATGCTATACATCAAAGAGTCATTTCGAGACATTTATGTACTTGATATTGGTTAGCCACAAAATATCAGCGATTTATAGATGTGTTGTTTATATAAAAAATAACGTTTTCTTATTTATTTATTCGATTCTGACCAACAACAAAATCATTATCCACTCGAGGCTTACCCCATGTTACGAAAACAACTTAACATTTATTTTTTGACGCAAATTTTCTTAGCAACAAAATGGAATTGTGCAGGAGACAGCCTAAGCCTAAAAAAATAAGGTGATTATATATACAGGGTGTCCCAAAAGTATGGACACACCTGAATATCTCGGAAAATAAGGGTGCTAGGAAAAAAACTTTCAATATAAAAGCTTTAGGAAATCAAACGATGCATCTGATGGTGACCTTCAATTTGACCTTAAGCTTGACCTTCAAGGTTATTTGAAGGTCAAAGAGATTTTTTTAAATGGGAACCCCTATTTTTGACACCGGATTCAGAAAGAGCGAAAAATTTTACGTCCAAAGCAATGGTTTTCAATTTGTTAGAATGACCTTCAAAAGGTAAAATGAAGGTTAAATATTGAAAAATCGTAAACAATCTATTTTCTTTGAACTTTTTCGGATTTGTGGGCGATTAAATGTCAGAGTAGATTTTGGGATTAACAACCTTGAGTATCTCGACCTTGGAGTTAATTTTCAAGGTCATTCAAAGGTCAAAGTAAATTTTTTATGGACAGCCTTATTTCTGACACCGGATTCAAAGAGAGCGGAAAACGTAATGCCAGAAATGAGTCGCCTTGCCTCTCACGATGGGATGCTTCCTTAACGTGATTCTCCTTTGTCTCTCACGATGGAATGCTTAAGTAAAAAAGTAAAACTAAAAAATTTGCAAAATTGGAAAATTTGCAAAAATAAAAAATTTGCAAAATTGGAAAATTTGCAAAATTAAAAAATTTGCATAATTGGAAAATTTGCAAAAATAAAAAATTTTCAAAATTAGAAAATTTGCAAAAATAAAAAATTTGCAAAATTGGAAAATTTGCAAAAATAAAAAATTTGCAAAATTGGAAAATTGCAAAAATAAAAAATTTGCAAAATTCAAAAATTTGCAAAATTGAAAAATTTGCAAAAATAAAAAATTTGCAATAATGCAAGACAGGCTGGTGTCCTGCCGGTGAAGGCAAGACAGTCTGATCCAACCGGGTGAAATAAGCCCTGGATTTGGGTTTAGCAAGTCAAAATACACAAAAACCACTTACACTCATAAAAAACTGTTTTACTCCGAATCTTACCATTTTAATATGGATTTTATTCGCCTTTTTCACGGTTTCTTATAACTTTAAAAAATTTTTGGGGATGCCTGATATGTGAATAAGATTTCGTCAGTTTTAAGGAATGGATAAACACGACTAATTCTAGCAAATTTATAAAAAAATAGCAAGATTGCAAATTTGAGAAAATCTTTAAATATTCAATAATGTGCAGATATTCAAACATTTAAGAGTTACACCGGGGGTACCCAGTTAAAATTCTGAGCCATATTCGTGTACAACAACCCCGAAAACCTCGTGGATAGTGTTTTCAGTGACTCTGAAAATTTCAACGAACAAGTTTGAATTTGGTCTATTAAAGCATTCATTCTGTTTTCAATTATTAGTTTTGTTTTACAATTCTCAACTTATTCTTCATTTCTTTTATTCATTTGAATATGAATCGTCTTTCAGAACGTGAACGAATAACCATTCTCATGATGAGAGGATGGGGTAACATGGTCAGGTCATATCGTCGAGTTGCGGCTTTATTTAATGCAGAATACCGTTTACCGTTGCAACCAGGAATTTCACAAAAAACAGTTGGAAAAACTATTTCTCGTTTTGAGCAAACTGGTAGTGTCAAAGATTGCCCCAAAAGTGGGAGGCCTAAGATTGCGACTGATGAAGAAACTTCTTTGAATGTGGCATTATCATTCATTGAAAATCCTGGAACCTCTATCAGGCAAGTATCTCGGGAAACAAATGTTTGTAGGACTTCCGTTCATAGAATTATGAAACTGTTGAAATTTCATCCATATAAAATCAAATTGGTACAAGAATTAAATGAGGATGATTTTGATCGAAGACTGAAATTTGCCGAATTAATGATGAACCGTATAGATGCGCGGCAAAATTTTTTAAACGAAATAGTATTTTCCGATGAATATACTTTTCAGTTAGATGGCAACGTTAATCGTCACAATTGTAGGTTCTGGGCATCAGAGAATCCACACTGGTTTTTGAAATCACATACACAACATCCACAAAAACTAAATGTTTGGGCTGGTATCATAAACAATAGCATAGTAGGGCCGTTTTTTATAGAAGGTAATTTGACAGGAAAAAAGTATCTAAACATGTTAAGGAATGAAATCGTACCTGCGGTTAATGAGATTGTCGGTGACAATTTTAACACCACTTACTTTCAACAAGATGGGGCGGCCCCTCATTATGCAATAAACGTGCGTAATTATTTAGATGAAACATTTCCAGGACGAGTAATTGGGCGTAGAGGAACTATTGAGTGGCCACCTCGTTCCCCTGACATGTTGCCACTAGATTATTTTTTAAGGGGCTACGTCAAAAACAAAGTGTATGCTACTAAACCTGCAAACTTGGAGGAATTACGACAACGTATTATTGACACGATACAGGCAATCCCAAATGAAATGATTCAAAGAGCAGTTTTATCATTTTATGATCGCATGGGGCATTGTCAACTAAAAAATGGAGGGCATTTCGAGCAAGAACTTTAAATGGTAACTGACGATTTCTGAAAGAATTTTCATCTTGCCTTCACAGGCCAGACACCAGCCTGCCTTGCCTTTAACGGCCGGACACCAGCCTGTCTTGCCTTCACCGGCCGGACATCACTCTGTCTTGCCTTCACCGGCTAGACATCACGTCAATCGTGAGAGGCAAGGGGACTCACGTTAAGCAAGCTCCCCATCGTGAGAGGCAAGGGGACTCACGTTAATCAAGCACCCCAAAGGAAACAGAACTTACTACGTCCACGTCGTTGTTTCTGGGTAGCGCTAAAAGTAAGGTTAGTAAATTTACGACAATAGTTTCTAAGTGTTTATGAAATTTAACCTTCAATTAACTTTCTCATGTTCACAACGAAAAACTGTAAAATATCATTTCTGGTATTACGTTTTCCGCTCTCTTTGAATCCGGTGTCAGAAATAAGGCTGTCCATAAAAAATTTACTTTGACCTTTGAATGACCTTGAAAATTAACTCCAAGGTCGAGATACTCAAGGTTGTTAATCCCAAAATCTACTCTGACATTTATTCGCCCACAAATCCGAAAAAGTTCAAAGAAAATAGCTTGTTTACGATTTTTCAATATTTAACCTTCATTTTACCTTTTGAAGGTCATTCTAACAAATTGAAAACCATCGCTATGGACGTAAAATTTTTCGCTCTTTCTGAATCCGGTGTCAAAAATAGGGGTTCCCATTTAAAAAAATCTCTTTGACCTTCAAATAACCTTGAAGGTCAAGCTTAAGGTCAAATTAAAGGTCACCATCAGATGCATCGTTTGATTTCCTAAAGCTTTTATATTTAAAGTATTTTCCTAGCACCCTTATTTTCCGAGATATTCAGGTGTGTCCATACTTTTGGGACACCCTGTATATGTAACGATGTAAATCAGAGCAACAAAATCGTAGCGATTTCTAGAGAAATGCTATACATCAAAGTGTCATTTCGAGACATTTATTTACTTGATATTGGTTAGCAACAAAATATCAGTGAATTCTAGATGTGTTGTTTATATAAAAAATCACGTTTTCTTATTTATTTATTCGCTTCTGACCAGCAACCAAATCATTGTTCACTCGACGAATACCCAATGTTTCGAAACAACTTAACATTTAATATTTGACGTAAATTTGTTAGCAATAATATGGAATTGTGCAGGAGACACCCTAGGCCTGAAGAAATAAGGCGATTTCATATATGTAACGATGTATATCAGAGCAACAAAATCGTAGCGATTTCTAGAGAAATGCTATACATCAAAGAGTCATTTCGAGACATTTATTTACTTAATTTGGTTAGCAACAATATATCACTTAATTCTAGAAGCGTTGTTTATATAAAAAAACAAATTATCTTATTTATTTATTCGCTTCTGACCAGCAACCAAATCATTGTTCACTCGACGAATACCCCATGTTTCGAAAACAACTTAACATTTAATTATTGACGTAAATTTGCTAGCAACAAAATGGAATTGTGCAGGAGACACCCTAAAGAAATAAGGCGATTTCATATATGTAACGATGTATATCAGAACAACAAAATCGTAGCGATTTCTAGAGACATGCTAAACATCAAAGAGTCATTTTAAGATATTTAATAACTTAATTTTGGTTAGCAACAATATATCACTTAATTCTAGAAGCGCAGTTTATATAAAAAATCAAATTTTCTTATTTATTTATTCGCTTCTGACCAGCAACCAAATCATTGTTCACTCGACGAATACCCCATATTTCGAAAACAACTTAACATTTAATTTTTGACGTAAATTTGTTAGCAACAAAATGGAATTGTGCAGGAGACACCCTAGGCCTAAAGAAATAAGGCGATTTCATATATGTAACGATGTATATCAGAGCAACACAATCGAAGCATCTTCTAGAGTCATGCTAAACATCAAAGAGTCATTTCGAGACATTTATTTACTTGATTTTGGTTAGCAACAATATACCGCTTAATTCTAGAAGCGTTGTTTATATAAAAACTCAAATTTTCGTATTTATTTATTCGATTCTGACCAGCAACAAAATCATTGTCCACTCGAGGATTACCCCGTGTTACGAAAACAACTTAACATTTAATTTTTGACGCAAATTTTGTTAGCAACAAAATGATATTGTGCAGGAGGCTGCCTAGGCCTAAAGAAGTAAGGCTATTTTAGATATGTAGCGATGTATATCAGAGCAACAAAATCGAAGCGATTTCTAGACATGCTATTCATCAAAAGTCATTTCGAGACATTTATTTACGTAATTTGGTTAGCAACAATATACCGCTTAATTCTAGAAGCGTTGTTTATATAAAAAATCAAATTTTCGTATTTATTTATTGGATTCTGACCAGCAACAAAATCATTGTTCACTCGACGATTACCCCATGTTTCGAAAACAACTTAACATTTAATTTTTGACGCAAATTTGTTAGCAAAAAATGGAAATTGAAGGAGATACCCGAGGCCTAAAGAAATAAGGCGATTTTATATATGTAACGATGTAAATCAGAGCAACAAAATCGTAGCGATTTCTAGAGAAATGCTATACATCAAAGTGTCATTTCGAGACATTTATTTACTTGATATTGGTTAGCAACAAAATATCAGTGAATTCTAGATGTGTTGTTTATATAAAAAATCAGGTTTTCTTATTTATTTATTCGATTCTGACAAGCAACAAAATCATTGTGCTCTCGAGGATTACCTCATGTTTCGAAAACAACTTAACATTTAATTATTGACGCAAATTTTGTTAGCAACAAAATGGTATTGTGCTGGAGGCTGCCTAGGCCTAAAGAAATAAGGCGATTTTATATATGTAACGATGTATATCAGAGCAACAAAATCGTAGCGATTTCTAGACATGCTATTCATCAAAAGTCATTTCGAGACATTTATTTATTTAATTTGGTTAGCAACAATATACCGCCTAATTCTAGAAGCGTTGTTTATATAAAAAATCAAATTTTCTTATTTATTTATTCGATTCTGTCCAGCAACAAATTCAATGTCCACTCGAGGATTACCCCATGTTACGAAAACAAATTAACATTTAATTTTTGACGCAAATTTGTTAGCAACAAAATGGAATTGTGCAGGAGATACCCTAGGCCTAAAGAAATAAGGCGATTTTATATATGTAACGATGTATATTAGAGCAACAAAATCGTAGCGATTTCTAGACATGCTATTCATCAAAAGTCATTTCGAGACATTTATTTACTTAATTTGGTTAGCAACAATATACCGCTTAATTCTAGAAGCGTTGTTTATATAAAAAATCAAATTTTCTTATTTATTTATTCGATTCTGTCCAGCAACAAATTCATTGTCCACTCGAGGATTACCCCATGTTACGAAAACAAATTAACATTTATATTTTGACGCAAAATTTCTTAGCTACAAAATGGAATTGTGCAGTAGACAGCGTAGGCCCAAAAAAATTAGGCGATTTTATATATGTAACGATGTAAATCAGAGCAACAAAATCGTAGCGACTTCTAGAGACATGCTATACATCAAAAGTCATTTCGAGACATTTATTTACTTAATTTGGTAAGCAACAATATACCGCTTAATTCTAGAAGCGTTGTTTATATAAAAAATCAAGTTTTCTTATTTATTTATTCGATTCTGACCAGCAACAAAATCATTGTTCACTCGACGAATACCCCATGTTTCGAAAACAAATTAACATTTAATTATTGACGCAAATTTTCCTAGCAACAAAATGGTGTTGTGCAGGAGGCTGTCTAGGCCAAAAAAAAATAAGGCGATTTTATATATGTAACGATGTATATCAGAGCAACAAAATCGTAGCGATTTCTAGAGAAATGCTATACATCAAAGAGTCATTTCGAGACATTTATTTACTTGATATTGGTTAGCCACAAAATATCAGTGAATTCTAGATGTGTTGTTTATATAAAAAATAACGTTTTCTTATTTACTTATTCGATTCAGACCAGCAACAAAATCATTGTTCACTCGACGAATACCCCATGTTTCGAAAACAAATTAACATTTAATTATTGACGCAAATTTTCCTAGCAACAAAATGGTATTGTGCAGGAGGCTGGCTAGGTCTAAAGAAATAAGGCGATTTTATATTTGTAACGATGTATATCAGAGCAACAAAATCGTAGCGATTTCTAGAGAAATGCTATACATCAAAGAGTCATTTCGAGACATTTATGTACTTGATATTGGTTAGCCACAAAATATCAGCGATTTATAGATGTGTTGTTTATATAAAAAATAACGTTTTCTTATTTATTTATTCGATTCTGACCAACAACAAAATCATTATCCACTCGAGGCTTACCCCATGTTACGAAAACAACTTAACATTTATTTTTTGACGCAAATTTTCTTAGCAACAAAATGGAATTGTGCAGGAGACAGCCTAAGCCTAAAAAAATAAGGTGATTATATATACAGGGTGTCCCAAAAGTATGGACACACCTGAATATCTCGGAAAATAAGGGTGCTAGGAAAAAAACTTTCAATATAAAAGCTTTAGGAAATCAAACGATGCATCTGATGGTGACCTTCAATTTGACCTTAAGCTTGACCTTCAAGGTTATTTGAAGGTCAAAGAGATTTTTTTAAATGGGAACCCCTATTTTTGACACCGGATTCAGAAAGAGCGAAAAATTTTACGTCCAAAGCAATGGTTTTCAATTTGTTAGAATGACCTTCAAAAGGTAAAATGAAGGTTAAATATTGAAAAATCGTAAACAATCTATTTTCTTTGAACTTTTTCGGATTTGTGGGCGATTAAATGTCAGAGTAGATTTTGGGATTAACAACCTTGAGTATCTCGACCTTGGAGTTAATTTTCAAGGTCATTCAAAGGTCAAAGTAAATTTTTTATGGACAGCCTTATTTCTGACACCGGATTCAAAGAGAGCGGAAAACGTAATGCCAGAAATGAGTCGCCTTGCCTCTCACGATGGGATGCTTCCTTAACGTGATTCTCCTTTGTCTCTCACGATGGAATGCTTAAGTAAAAAAGTAAAACTAAAAAATTTGCAAAATTGGAAAATTTGCAAAAATAAAAAATTTGCAAAATTGGAAAATTTGCAAAATTAAAAAATTTGCATAATTGGAAAATTTGCAAAAATAAAAAATTTTCAAAATTAGAAAATTTGCAAAAATAAAAAATTTGCAAAATTGGAAAATTTGCAAAAATAAAAAATTTGCAAAATTGGAAAATTGCAAAAATAAAAAATTTGCAAAATTCAAAAATTTGCAAAATTGAAAAATTTGCAAAAATAAAAAATTTGCAATAATGCAAGACAGGCTGGTGTCCTGCCGGTGAAGGCAAGACAGTCTGATCCAACCGGGTGAAATAAGCCCTGGATTTGGGTTTAGCAAGTCAAAATACACAAAAACCACTTACACTCATAAAAAACTGTTTTACTCCGAATCTTACCATTTTAATATGGATTTTATTCGCCTTTTTCACGGTTTCTTATAACTTTAAAAAATTTTTGGGGATGCCTGATATGTGAATAAGATTTCGTCAGTTTTAAGGAATGGATAAACACGACTAATTCTAGCAAATTTATAAAAAAATAGCAAGATTGCAAATTTGAGAAAATCTTTAAATATTCAATAATGTGCAGATATTCAAACATTTAAGAGTTACACCGGGGGTACCCAGTTAAAATTCTGAGTCCATATTCGTGTACAACAACCCCGAAAACCTCGTGGGTAGTGTTTTCAGTGACTCTGAAAATTTCAACGAACAAGTTTGAATTTGGTCTATTAAAGCATTCATTCTGTTTTCAATTATTAGTTTTGTTTTACAATTCTCAACTTATTCTTCATTTCTTTTATTCATTTGAATATGAAACGTCTTTCAGAACGTGAACGAATAACCATTCTCATGATGAGAGGATGGGGTAACATGGTCAGGTCATATCGTCGAGTTGCGGCTTTATTTAATGCAGAATACCGTTTACCGTTGCAACCAGGAATTTCACAAAAAACAGTTGGAAAAACTATTTCTCGTTTTGAGCAAACTGGTAGTGTCAAAGATTGCCCCAAAAGTGGGAGGCCTAAGATTGCGACTGATGAAGAAACTTCTTTGAATGTGGCATTATCATTCATTGAAAATCCTGGAACCTCTATCAGGCAAGTATCTCGGGAAACAAATGTTTGTAGGACTTCCGTTCATAGAATTATGAAACTGTTGAAATTTCATCCATATAAAATCAAATTGGTACAAGAATTAAATGAGGATGATTTTGATCGAAGACTGGAATTTGCCGAATTAATGATGAACCGTATAGATGCGCGGCAAAATTTTTTAAACGAAATAGTATTTTCCGATGAATATACTTTTCAGTTAGATGGCAACGTTAATCGTCACAATTGTAGGTTCTGGGCATCAGAGAATCCACACTGGTTTTTGAAATCACATACACAACATCCACAAAAACTAAATGTTTGGGCTGGTATCATAAACAATAGCATAGTAGGGCCGTTTTTTATAGAAGGTAATTTGACAGGAAAAAAGTATCTAAACATGTTAAGGAATGAAATCGTACCTGCGGTTAATGAGATTGTCGGTGACAATTTTAACACCACTTACTTTCAACAAGATGGGGCGGCCCCTCATTATGCAATAAACGTGCGTAATTATTTAGATGAAACATTTCCAGGACGAGTAATTGGGCGTTCCCCTGACATGTTGCCACTAGATTATTTTTTAAGGGGCTACGTCAAAAACAAAGTGTATGCTACTAAACCTGCAAACTTGGAGGAATTACGACAACGTATTATTGACACGATACAGGCAATCCCAAATGAAATGATTCAAAGAGCAGTTTTATCATTTTATGATCGCATGGGGCATTGTCAACTAAAAAATGGAGGGCATTTCGAGCAAGAACTTTAAATGGTAACTGACGATTTCTGAAAGAATTTTCATCTTGCCTTCACAGGCCAGACACCAGCCTGCCTTGCCTTTAACGGCCGGACACCAGCCTGTCTTGCCTTCACCGGCCGGACATCACTCTGTCTTGCCTTCACCGGCTAGACATCACGTCAATCGTGAGAGGCAAGGGGACTCACGTTAAGCAAGCTCCCCATCGTGAGAGGCAAGGGGACTCACGTTAATCAAGCACCCCAAAGGAAACAGAACTTACTACGTCCACGTCGTTGTTTCTGGGTAGCGCTAAAAGTAAGGTTAGTAAATTTACGACAATAGTTTCTAAGTGTTTATGAAATTTAACCTTCAATTAACTTTCTCATGTTCACAACGAAAAACTGTAAAATATCATTTCTGGTATTACGTTTTCCGCTCTCTTTGAATCCGGTGTCAGAAATAAGGCTGTCCATAAAAAATTTACTTTGACCTTTGAATGACCTTGAAAATTAACTCCAAGGTCGAGATACTCAAGGTTGTTAATCCCAAAATCTACTCTGACATTTATTCGCCCACAAATCCGAAAAAGTTCAAAGAAAATAGCTTGTTTACGATTTTTCAATATTTAACCTTCATTTTACCTTTTGAAGGTCATTCTAACAAATTGAAAACCATCGCTATGGACGTAAAATTTTTCGCTCTTTCTGAATCCGGTGTCAAAAATAGGGGTTCCCATTTAAAAAAATCTCTTTGACCTTCAAATAACCTTGAAGGTCAAGCTTAAGGTCAAATTAAAGGTCACCATCAGATGCATCGTTTGATTTCCTAAAGCTTTTATATTTAAAGTATTTTCCTAGCACCCTTATTTTCCGAGATATTCAGGTGTGTCCATACTTTTGGGACACCCTGTATATGTAACGATGTAAATCAGAGCCACAAAATCGTAGTGATTTCTAGAGTCATGCTAAACATCAAAGAGTCATTTCGAGACATTTATTTACTTGATATTGGTTAGCAACAATATATCACTTAATTCTAGAAGCGTTGTTTATATAAAAAAACAAATTATCTTATTTATTTATTCGCTTCTGACCAGCAACCAAATCATTGTTCACTCGACGAATACCCAATGTTTCGAAACAACTTAACATTTAACATGTGACGTAAATTTGTTAGCAATAAAATGGAATTGTGCAGGTGACACCCTAGGCCTAAAGAAATAAGGCGATTTCATATATGTAACGATGTATATCAGAGCAACAAAATCGTAGCGATTTCTAGAGACATGCTAAACATCAAAAAGTCATTTTAAGATATTTATTTACTTAATTTTGGTTAGCAACAATATATCACTTAATTCTAGAAGCGTTGTTTATATAAAAAAACAAATTATCTTATTTATTTATTTTTATATAAAACACAAATTAATCTTATTTATTTATTCGCTCTGACCAGCACCCAAATCATTGTTCACTCGACGAATACCCAATGTTTCGAAACAACTTAACATTTAATATATGACGTAAATTAGTTAGCAACAAAATGGAATTGTGCAGGAGACACCCTAGGCCTAAAGAAATAAGGCGATTTCATATATGTAACGATGTATATCAGAGCAACAAAATCGTAGCGACTTCTAGAGACATGCTATACATCAAAAGTCATTTCGAGAAATTTATTTACTTAATTTGGTTAGCAACAATATACCGCTTAATTCTAGAAGCGTTGTTTATATAAAAAATCAAATTTTCTTATTTATTTATTCGATTCTGACCAGCAAAAAATCATTGTCCGCTCGACGATTACCATATGTTTCGAAAACAAATTAACATTCAATTTTTGACGCAAATTTTCTTAGCAACAAAATGAAATTGTGCAGGAGGCTGCCTAGGCCTAAAGAAATAAGGCGATTTTATATTTGTAACGATGTATATCAGAGCAACAAAATCGTAGCGACTTCTAGAGACATGCTATACATCAAAGAGTCATTTCGAGACATTTATTTACTTGATTTTGGTTAGCAACAAAATATTAGTGAATTTTAGATATGTTGTTTATATAAACAATCACGTTTTCTTATTTATTAACTTAATTACGGCCAGCAACAAAATCATTGTCCACTCGGGGATTACCCCATGTTACGAAAACAACTTAACATTTATTTTTTTAACGCAAATTTTGTTAGCAACAAAATGGTATTGTGCAGGAGGCTGCCTAGGCCTAAAGAAATAAGGCGATTTTATATTTGTAACGATGTATATCAGAGCAACAAAATCGTAGTGACTTTTAGAGACATGCTATACATCAAGAGTCATTTCGAAACATTTATTTACTTGATTTTGGTTAGCAACAATATATCGCTTAATTCTAGAAGCGTTGTTTATATAAAAAATCAAATTTTCGTATTTATTTATTCGATTCTGACCAGCAACAAAATCATTGTTCACTCGACGATTACCCCATGTTTCGAAAACAACTTAACATTTAATTTTTGACGCAAATTTGTTAGCAACAAAATGGAATTGTGCAGGAGATACCCTAGGCATAAAGAAAATAAGGCGATTTTATATATGTAACGATGTATATCAGAGCAACAAAATCGTAGCGATTTTCTAGAATCATACTAAACATCAAAGAGTCATTTCGAGACATTTATTTACTTGATTTTGGTTAGCAACAAATATCAGTGAATTCTATTTACCCCATGTTCGAAAACAACTTAACATTTAATTTTTGACGCAAATTTGTTAGCAACAAAATGGAATTGTGCAGGAGATACCCTAGGCCTAAAGAAATAAGGCGATTTTATATATGTAACGATGTATATCAGAGCAACAAAATCGTAGCGATTTCTAGAATCATACTAAACATCAAAGAGTCATTTCGAGACATTTATTTACTTGATTTTGGTTAGCAACAAAATATCAGTGAATTCTAGATGTATTGTTTATATAAAAAATCAAGTTTTCTTATTTATTTACTTGTTTCCGGCCAGCTACAAAATCATTGTTCACTCGACGATTACCAAATCAAATTTTCGTATTTATTTATTCGATTCTGACCAGCAACAAAATCATTGTTCACTCGACGATTACCCCATGTTTCGAAAACAATTTAACATTTGATTTTTGACGCAAATTTTGTTAGCAACAAAATGGAATTGTGCAGGAGACATCCTAGACCTAAAGAAATAAGGCGATTTTGTATATGTAACGATGTATATCAGAGCAACAAAATCGTAGCGACTTCTAGAGACATGCTATACATCAAAGAGTCATTTCGAGACATTTATTTACTTGATTTTGGTTAGCAACAAAATATCATTCAATTCTAGCAGTGTTGTTTATATAAAAGATCAAGTTTTCTTATTTATTTATTCCTTTCTGACAAGCAACAAAATCATTGTGCTCTCGAGGATTACCTCATGTTTCGAAAACAACTTAACATTTAATTATTGACGCAAATTTTGTTAGCAACAAAATGGTATTGTGCTGGAGGCTGCCTAGGCCTAAAGAAATAAGGCGATTTTATATATGTAACGATGTATATCAGAGCAACAAAATCGTAGCGACTTCTAGAGACATGCTATACATCAATTTTTTTTAACATTTTATGGGTGCTGCATGTTTGCTAGGGGTTGGTATATTATCATTTCGTAAAGATGGTTAAAAAGCAACAAATTAGCAACAAATTATGCCGTTGGATTCGTCTAAATAACTTAATAAGGTCGAGAGCTACAGGTATTGGCTGCGCTAGCATAATATTAAGGCAGCGTACCCGTCATTTCTCGGAAACGGCTATAGCAACAAAATCGGGTTTGTAGCAACAAATTAGCAACAAATTAGCAACAAATAGTAGGATAGTTCTTGGTGTGGTCCTATGAAGTGGCTACGCCACCTTAATATACGTGATTTTAGGTTCAAGGCATCCAGGTGTAATTCGATTTGCTCCCGGGTGAGCGTCTCGATCCATGCGTCGATCTGGTTATCGACGTCTTGCTGCTGAGCAGCCACCTTCAGCTGTAGCGTCGTTTGTACGTTTAACAGTATGTAGCCTCGCTGGCTCGACGCACTATGTGTGTGCAAGGTTATGTATTGTCGATTATCTAAATTTGGCGTTACTTGCCAAATGTTCAATCCGCGTAACTGGGTTTTGCTTCTACCTAAGCTAACCGTTAAAGCACAAAACCGGACGCTAAAAGTAAGTCCTGTCTTACTTTGACCAAGGAAGCACTACAGAGTTTAAATTATTTTTAACAAATTTATTAAATTTTCAATAAACTACTGCCTGGCTCTTACCTTGCGCTAGCTTAACGGTACTATAGAATAAATAATAAATAAATCAATAAATAAATAAATTAACTAATTGAAGTTACCGCGCACTTGACCTCTTACAAAAATATAACCTATAATACAATTTGTAAAGGTCTGAGCCAGGTTAGAAGCTTCCTGTTTTGTGCCAGCAAAAACCAGTTAAACCTTGCATACACTTACAAATAATTTATCATTACCGATTAATTGCCACCCGGTTATGTCGCGCTGTGTCGCGTTCTTTCGTTCCTCTAGGTGGCGCTAGTTACTTGGTTTGGTCCAAACTATCCAATTTCCAAGTAACGCTGGTCGGTCTATCGATTCCGTTCGAAAACCCACTAAATTGCCTATTAGTGCGACCTGGTGCTAGTGGCCCCACCTATGTTCACTCAGGAACCAATTTCCTGCATCTACTACGTAGTCAAGACGAAAAAATTTAAAAAAAAATTACTTGTTATAAAAAAATTTTTTATTTGTTTATAGCAATTCTATTTGTTAATAAACAAATCCCGTCTTGGGAGGGAACCAAAGAGTACCGAAATATACTTCAGAATTTCGAAATGCGACTGCTGACCTCATTATTGTGTAGTATTAAATGTTAATTAACAATATTATTAACAATTGAACAACTATACCGTGCTTTAATTCTATTATTGTAAACAATTGGAAAATTTATTTTAACAAATTACAGATTTGTAATATTTTTTTTTTTTTTTTTACAAATTAGTTGAATTTATTAAATTTAAGTTGGTTAAGTGAATTCGCGTATAATTTAATAGCTATTCGCAATTATTTTGTAATTAGTTTGATAAATTATTTAATTGTGAGTATTTATTTTGCCAATAAAGCCTAAAATTTAAATTGTATTTAATTTTTATAATTCAAAATGGCGTGTAGGAACGAGTGTGATTTCGATTAAGCGTACGGAACCGAAATTCAAGGATGGATTTTGAACCTAACAGGCGATCAATTCGATTCTGTGCTTAATCAGCTAGAATTGACGTGTGAGGGTACGCCCTTTGTACGTGTGGATAGGTTATATAGGCATTTACGCGGCGATTACACAGCTGCGAATTTCGTCCAGTCAACTAGTGAGGATGATTTAGTTTCGCGGACTCGTCACAAACAAAGACTCTTCACCGTTTGGAAACATGCAAAATTTAGCGAAGAAGCGCAAGCACAGATTGCGCACCGATAATTTGAAAAACTAAATCAAGCGGATAAGAGCGGATTGTCTCCGCTTCGGTGGGTTCCGCGTACGTGCTTTGTACTATTCAGGGTCGGCTCGCACAATTATTAATTCCTTAGGCTTGCAAATTGCATTCACCATTGGAAAGCCGTTAACGCGATACATTGGACAAGGCGCACGACTCGCTAACAGCCAAAGCACTCCAATACTTGGGCGTTTTAGTAATGAGCGATCTCGACGCCGATTGTATACTCGGTGCCGATTTTATTCGTGCGTTTAACGCTGTTTTGTTGCCACGTAAAAATCAATTACTGATTGAATACGTGGCTGATGCAATTTAGCTTGAAGTTTCTGCTATTGGCATTGGTGAGGTCTGCTCACTAGCTGCCGTTAAACTAGCAGATATTGAGGAAGCACAACGCAAAGAACTCAATGAGTTGTTGGAAAAGCGTTTGACCGCTCTGATTGCAAAGATAGGTTGCACTAACTTACTTGAGCATGAAATTGATTTAGGTGGTTTGCGTCCCATCAAGCAGCGCTGCTATCCTGTCTCTTAAAACATCGAGCAAGAGATGCACGCTTAATTGCAACAGATGCTTGATGCGGGGATAACTCGCCCGTCGAGCGAGTGGTCGAGCCCAGTAGTCATAGTGCGAAAATCTAATGGTACCTATAGATTCTGCATCGATTACCGTATACTCGATTCCGTCTCGAAGACTTGCGCGTATCCGCTTCCCTATGTGGAGGTTATTTTGTGTAAACTCCAAAGGTAACGCTACATAAGCACGCTGGATTTACGCAGCACATACCATCAGATTCCGATGAAAAAGAGATCGGAACATCTGCCAGCTTTCACGGTGCCTTGTTTAGGCTTATTTGAGTATACTCGTATACCATACGGTGTGGCGGGGAGGCCCGCTACGTTTCAAAGGCTTATTGATAAGGTGATAGGTCCTGAGCATAAATCGTACGCACATACGTACCTCGATGACGTTATCATAGTCGCCGAGACGTTTGACGAGCACTTAAAATGGCTTGAGTATGTCCTAAAGCGGACTACTGATGAAGCGGGACTTACACTAAACCGTGATAAAAGCGAATTTTACCGCAGCGAGGTTAAGTATCTCGGCGTGTTGGTGAATCGCGATGGATTTTGCCCCGATACGGATAAGATAGCGCTGATCGTGGATTCTCCCGTGCCAACTGATCTCAAAAAGCTACGCTCTCTCCATGGCATGGCATCCTGGTATAGGAAGTTTTAAAGGATTTTGTTACACTTGCAGAACCGCTCACCAAGTTAACGAAGAAAAATGTTAAATTCGAGTGTTAAATTTGAGTGTGTAAATTTGAGTTGTCGCTGATAGCGAAGCCGCAGCAGCTGTTTAAAATTTGTAGCAGCGTATGCAAATGCTACCATAGCTGCAATCTTAAGCTAATGAACGAGTAACATGCGCACAAACACGTCACGCTAAATATTGTAATTCAAAACGCCGCGATGGAGAGTTCGCTGTGGGTCAAAAAGTTTCTAAGCGGAATCGCGTATTGCATCGGTCCTTTTATTGTTTCGGCGTTATTCGGCTCAAATGTGATAGAAATCATCGACACTGATGGAAAAGAAACAAGAAAATGCCACATCAGCGATCTTAAGCCATTCTACGAAGACCAGACGGACGTATCTATGGAGAGTAGATTAATTCGAGAGTATGCGACGAGGAACAGCGAGGGATTCTAACGAGCGACTAAACGCGAATTCTCCGACGACGGAAATTAGGCGCGGAAGGCCGAAGGGGTCAAAGAACAAGTCCGGATCGGGGGAAATGATCGAACAGCGCACTCGGTTGCAGAAACCGTAAATGTTCCTTTGCGCGATTGATGTATCTACGTGTACCTTTTCTCCGATTTTGTAATCTTTGTAAGGCGTATCGCTTTTAATTGTAGTTAAAATAAAGAGATAAATCCTTTAGATATTGGCCTACTTAACATTTTCTTTCACTTGAAGTTTCGTTTTTAAATAATTTATTTTATTTATTTATAAAATATTAATTACGTTAAATTTTGTCTTTCATTGTGTCTTCTGCCCAAGAGAAAGAGAGAGAGAGAGAGAGAGAGAGAGAGAGAGTAGATGTGCAGAGCTGGTACGCCTTCGGCTACCCAGCGTCTGGAAGGGGGGAGTATAACGAATTAATATAATATTTAATTATATTGTATTACTCGTTATATTCTCTCTCTGTCTGTTACAGGTCGGCGTTCGACGATTTTCGGCGATTCTCGCGGACCTTCGTAAAGGTAAAAGTAGAGAAAGAGAGAGAGTTTTCGGTTCGTAAGTGCAAGAGCACTTAGACCTATCTCAACCTGGAAGAGAGTTATTTCGGCTTTCTTTGTTTTGGTCTGGCCTGTGTCTACTTACGTAATTGTCATCTGGGTGCTTTGAGGGTATTCGAATTTATTGGTGCAATTAATTATTCTCCATCTTTTCACATTGGTTTTGGTTAGCAAACTAACTGATTCCTTATTGCGATCATCGCACTGTCAGTGCTAGCTTTGTAGTCTTTCTCTCTCCTTTTCTCTTTGCTGCTTTTAAAGCCAAAGTTGTATCTAATGTTTTTTAAAAAAATCAATAGATTTTGAGATAAATGGCTTTGAAAATAGCAATTTTTTTTAAAAAAATGAAAAATTACCATTTTTTATGGTGGAATAACTCTTAGTCAAATTATTTTTAACGCTTAAAATTTTTTTCTATTTTCTGGAAAATATCTCCAGCCTGTTCTCAAAATTTGGTGCGATTTAAAATTTTCATTATACCACTTGACGTGAAATAGCCCATATATATGCCCATATATGGGCAATAAAAAATTTTTATAAACACGGCGGCGGCGAAAAATTTATACATATATATATATATATAAAATTTATATCACTTGACGTGAGGGGGTGTATCACTTGACGTGAAATGTACGTATATACAATAAAATTTTACTTTATATACGTACTGTACTATTCATACGAGCTGGCGTCACAGACGGCGGCGGAGAAAAGTTTGACTGGAAACCGATGGCATAAATTAAAAACTTTTTAGTATAATATAGATTCCTTATGGGATTGCGCAAAATTCGATTTTGCACAGGTATATGAGTTGGAAAAATCAAATTTTTCGCATAAAGTCAGAAAAACTAATTTTAAGTTCTATAGAACTTTCTTCTGGTTGATTATTACAAAATACCATAGTTTGAAGTTAAGGATGTGTCATGAACTGTTGAATATTAGATTTACTAACATGTACAAAAACAGGTTCATAAAATTTATGATCTAATGAGATTTACTTAGATCTAAAAATAATTATCGATACAAAAATGGAGATAATAATTTAACTCAGATACAAATTAGTATACTGTATTCGCTACTTTTAATGATTACACAATGACAAAACATTAGAGAACTTGAGTGCTAATTTAATTTCACTGAACCCATAACCTTCTAGAATTATATTTTGGTGGTAGCAATGGTTCGTCTGGTGATAATGGCACAGCAGCATCAGGATACGTATTAACCTCAATTTTAGGTTTAGGTCTTGATGAATCATGTACTTTGACTTCACAAAAATACCCAAACGATGGTCTTGCTATTTTTAGATTGTCTAATACACAATTATCAAATACTTCTTGCGTCTTGCGGCAACTGAAATGAATAAATTATATTATTTATGAGTGTACATTTTAAGCAAGGTAGTATAATGTAATAACAGTTAAGTATATTGTAATAACACGCTAATTTAATGTAAAGCTAAAATAAGTCGTACATAGTAATCTTGACGCTAATTAGCTTTATGTGTAGAAAGCAAAGGAGAGAGATAAATGGGAAGATAAGAATGTTCCGTTCCGAACGCTGATAAACGCAGATACATATGCGCGCGTGCCAATTAGTTTTACGCGTCAAATTCTACTGAATTTTTCTAAATATCTTTTTCCTTTTTTACATTTATCTATTCTACACTCCAGCATCTTCATTTATGATCTTCAAGTCCTACAATTTTTTAGTGTTGCGGTCCATGTTTTCGTGATTTTTTTAAAGTCTCTTATGATGGGGATAATAGACCCTGGAGGGAGGATAAAACGGGTGTGCGTTCGTAAACTCGCGATCGCGCGTGTACACGAAAACCACGTGATCATGCAAGACATCGTGAAGAGCCGCGAGAGACTCGGCAGACCATTTTCAGCTGCTACCGCAAGTGCGTGTAAGATAGAAAGTTGAGATTGATTGATTGATTGATTTTTATTTTCGGCCTTTTTGGGGTAGAAACCCCGTAGGCACTATTTGCAAAAATACAAAAAGTAGCGCGAAAAGTTTACAACTATATAAAAATAAAATTACAAAAATAATAAAAACAATAAAAAGAATAGAATAAAATAAAAATATATACAATAAATTCTTAAAAATAAATAACAATCAGTGCAACGCTTGCAATATAGTGGGCTCAAATAAATAAATAAATAGATGAACAAATAAGTATAATAAACAAAATATATAAAAATAGCAGTTGAACGATTTTAGACTTAAAAAATAAATATTGCACATAAAAACGGAGCGCCACACAGAAAAACACGATTACGCAGCTTCATCAAGGTGAGGGATAGGCCGCAGTACCAAACCCTCATTCGTGACTCGTGTAGACCAGGCTGTTTGGTTGAGCCCAAACAGATGATTAAATAAAATGATTTTGAACTTGTCTATGAAGGAAGGATGAAAAGTGATGAAAGGAAAATGGTTTAGAATGCGGGTAGAGGTTATAACAAATGATTTATTTAATACTTTGGTGCGTCGTGGGAGATACGTGAGTGATTTGGGTGGATGACGAGAGGAAGAGCAGGGATTTTGGCCGAGGTATTGAGTTTGATGAAATAGTTTGCCAGATATGAGGGTGAATTGTGAGCAATAATGTTATAAGCCAGGGAACTAATGAGATTTGCGCATCTGGACTCGACCGACAGACATTTTAAGCCCAGTATGAACGGGGTACCGTGATCACGCCTCGCTATGTTGCCCCATACAAATCTCACACAAGCGTTTAATAACCTCTGGAGTTTGAGGTTTCTGGACTGATCTACATCATTGTAGACCGCACACGCATAGTCGAAGTGGGGGAAAAATAAGTGCTTTTATTAGTTTTTTGTGGAGCTTTACCGATAATGCCTTATTATAATAACGCAGGGAGTGTAAAACCCCATGGATGCACCTTGAGATTGTCATAACTTGCTTTGACCAGTCGAGGGTAGGAGTGATCATTATTCCCAGCGATTTTCCCGTATTTTCGTACTCCAAAAATCCTCACATAATTTAACTCTCGGAGCAGTGTTAAAGGCCTGACTAATTTAAGGCCGTTCTTCATTGTCCAATTTGCTATCGCATTCGCATATGTGATACGCGTTGAATACCAATATCAATGTCTAATGGAAAAAATGAATGATAGACCTGGGCGTCATCGGCAAATAGCATATAATTATTATATTCAAGAACCTTAGGTAAATCATTAATAAAAATGGAAAACAAGACAGGACCTAGAACACTGCCCTAAGGCACACCTGCATTCACCTCGAGCCAGTCAGACAATATGCCAACCTCGTCCACAACGGCCTGTGTGCGGCCTACAAGATATCTGTAAAACCAAATGAGTACACTGTCTGAACAGGCGATGTCACCCAACTTCCGGATGAGTTGGTCGTGGGGAACTGTATCAAAAGCCTTGGAGAAGTCGATCAAGACTAGGATCGTGATCATTCTAGAGTCGATAGCTCTTCTTACGTCATCTAGTACACCCAAAAGAGCTGATAGAGTACTGTGACCCTTTCTGAATCCTGCATGCCTGGCTGATAATAGATGATTAGATTTAAGGTACTCAACCAGCTGATCATGCACTAATCTTTCCAATACTTTTGAGGTCTCACAAAGTTTTGCAATCGGTCTTGTATCAGAGCACGACTCCATCCTGCTCGACTTCGCCAACGGAAATAACACGATCCTCTTCCAGCAATCGGGGAACCATCCAGCAAAAAGCATACCGTTATATTGATCAAAATACCGTCAACAACCGATGCCTTAGAAGAGGCTCTAATTTTGGTCCGCTGTACTTTTTTGGCTGACACGGGTAGGAATGAGAATGAAGAATTTGTAGGCGTTGTAATCTGTGGGAGAGCCCGAATTACAAAAAAGTCTAAAAGTAACATTTCTGGCCTTAATGTTAGCTCTTACTTCCTGCGTATACCCATGGCTTGTGCTTAGTTTTAACAGTGACAAGTTGTGATGGAGCAATGACATTAAAGGTGGAAAGAATTGAACTACTCAGTAAAGATAGTGAGGATGAAAGTGTGTCGAAATGATTAGATGATAGCAAGTCTGTACGAGTGGACTGGTCAGGCCAAGTAGATCAGTGCGGATCAATGAAGGGTGGAGATGGAAGTGATGAGACATGAGATGATTTATCCATGAATGAAGTAAAAGTGGTAGCGAGGTGAAGAAGGTTGATCTTCCCCAAGTCTCTTTTCCAGAATTTTTTAATACCAGCCTGTGAATTGTTAATCGTCAGGGATATGTTAATAGCATTATGCCCCGCCGCAATGGGAGCAATAGACTTTGTATAAACGAAATCAGGTACTGGTTCGCGAACTAGAAAAAGATCTAACCAAGTATGAGAGGATCCTTCCGATGTCACTGCATGGTGTGTTGGTTCGGATGGAATAAGGAAGAGGCCCAGAGCTGCCAGACTCCCTCTCAACATATTTGCTGCAAGACTGGAAGATTTGTGTCAATGTTGAAATCGCATGCGATAATAACATGATTATAATTAGGGAGTATGTCAGAAAGAATATCAAACAATTCAGATGAATAAGCAGCAGAATGCCTGCGATAGACCACTGCCAACGCTAGCGCCACCATCTTATTCACTAAACGTAGGATTAAAAATTCGGGGGCGTTTGAGAAAACAGGGTCAGAGTGAACTATGATATTAACAGCAAACTCCTCGCGAATAAAGGCCGCCACACCACCACACTCCTTGCCTACACGATCCAACCGTAAAAGGGGTCCCAAAGTCAATTTTATGACTGTATTATCGCCTGCCGTCGATATAGCAGGTTCCATTATCAGTATAATACGCCATCTAGCGTACAATTCAAATGATGTTAGTAGATGGCATAGTTATACTAACAATGTGATTTAATTTTGTGGAGATAATATAACCTATAAGCTTGAAGGAATTTATTCTCTGTCGATCGAGAGACAAAAATTTTTTTTTTTCTGTAACTTTGAGAATGCCTTCTTAGCGTGTAAAATCTCTATAAACAAAAATTGTGTACCAAAAAACAGAAAACTTTGTATAAATTCAGTTACGTACTGAAATATTTTTAATACCGTTTACTCGTTATAGAGTGGGCAATTGGGCAGATAGTATTGCACTTGTATTGTTACAAGAATTGATATTTGTACTCTCTGTGAAGTCATAATAATTTTAATAAATTGTTCAATTTTTTAAAAACTGAAATAAATATAATAGTTACAAATTAATTTTTTATAATCATAAAACTTTTTTATGAATGCAGTTACGTACTGAAATATTTAATGCCTTAATCCGATAAATTCAGGATTGTTTAATCCTTATACAGTGGGCAATTAGGCAGACAGTACTGCACTTGTTAATTACAAGTCATTAATATTTTTACTCGCTATAATGTGATAACAATTTTAATAAATTGTTCAATTTTTTAAAAACTGAAATAAAATATAATATCTACAAACAGTTATTAGCAATCATTGTGCTCGCATCAAAATTCATACTTTATAACTAAAATTATATGATGCCTTAATCCGATAACTGTTTTTTATTAGCGTGTAAAATGTTTATAAATAATAATTGTGTACTTGCTTTTTATAATTAGTTCGTCTAGAACTTTTTTTCTTTTGGACAATTTTTTTTTTAATCATAAAACTGTTATGAATGCAGATACGTACTGAAATATTTTGAATGTCATTGATATTTTTACTCACTATGGTGTAATAACAATTTTAATAAATTGTTGAATTTTTATAATAATACGAATCGGATGCTATAATCTATATACCTACTCTATAAAAATTTAGTAAACCTGCGTAATTTACAATTGCAATTGCCTGTTGATATGAACTGAGAGGTTAGGGGAGCACTAACCTTTCCACCTGTAATATAACTATTTAAATCATTGTAAGCTCCTACGGCTGACTAACTTACCTGTAAATAGCCCCCGGAACTCCACGTTAATCCTATAGCGAGCCAGCGTCGAAGAAGAAGCACCACGTCATCAGCAACACAATGATGAACCCGTTAACAGCTCGGCAAGAAGCGCGATTGGACACGTATACCGACAGCCGAACGCACGGGTGAACGCTCGCATCATGTCGATACCAGCGCAATGTGCATGCGCGCACGGACGGGACGAGCCGAGTCCCGACGGAGATGAGACCTCCATGGACTTCGTTTAGAAATGTTTGAATATTATTAGCTAAAACTGAAATAATTGTCTATTTATTTCACTTCCTAAGAATCGAAATAGCAATTTTTTTATTTTTCTACAAAATAGTGACGCGTTCTAATCGAGCAGCAAAAGCGACTTCGTGTTGCATGAACGCTGGCGATCGACATTGCGAACGCACAATCAACTTCCCACTTTCGAATCTCTCATTCGAGATTGATTATTCTGGTTGATCATTGAGAACTAACATAGGATTGATAATTAATTTTTTAAATATGTTTGTTATTTAAATAAATCTAGTTACCTAAAAGAGTAATTATCTGTCTTTTTGTAATAAAATAGCGCGTAATTCGAGCAGCTAAAGCGCCTTTGTGGTGCATCAGATTTTCGTATCATTCTACCGCTAGCGCCACCAAACGGAAATTTATGGCGTAAGATTTTATTTTGTTATTGTCGCGGTATTAATATCTACTATTTTTTTTTAATAAACTGAATATATTTAGGAGTTGACTTTCCTCCGTATATGAATAAGTTAACTACATACAAAGTTTGAGGCGAAAATATTATCTCGTTTTTATGTAATCCCTTACTAAAAATATGTAACAGGCGAAGCATACTCAGAATTTTTGGTGAGGATTTAATCAGAATCGTGATAATATTTCTGTCCCAAATTTTGCACACACTTAAATAATCCATATACGAAGGGCAATGAACTCTTATTTCTACACATAATATTATAATTGTTCAATTATAATCGATACTTTGATTTACTCAGTCGATAAGGTAGGGAGGATAATAATTGACTTTGGGACCCCTTAAAAAGCATAACCAGGTAATTTGAGAACTTCAGAAGAATCGTTTTCGGTAAGAAAGGTTTCCGTGAAAGCAATGACATCATAGGATTCTGGAAAAACTAATGCTTCAATAGATGAGAAATGAATCTTTAAGCGATTAATGTTGGTATGAAAAATGGAAAACGTATTAGATGATTTAATGTTTTAACCCGACCAGTCCTATCTCATTTGGTATGAGTTGAGAGAGGAAGAAGGTTGTTGATGTTAGCCTCAGAAGTCATACGTTTGAGAGGACCATCCCTCACCTTTCGCACAAAAACATTTAGATTCATTACAATAGGCCTCGCATAGCCCAATTCCTTACATTTATGAATCGCCGTATGCCAAACGTCGAAAACTGGTTTGCGCCAAAGCGTCCGAATAAATAAAGAATTTTCACTTCCCTCCCCAAAGATTTTTAGAGCTGCTTGTCCCTTTAACATAAAGGCCTTTTCAATAACCACGTCTCTAGCTGCAGCCGATGACAGACGGAAAACAACACCTCGTTGCGTGGTGGAGCCGGTACTTCGCCCTCAGCAACTGGTTTCGATCGCGGTAACCAAGCTCGAATTTCGGTTACTTGCTTCGACATCAAGGATAGCTAAGATAATGTCCGACAAACAACGACGATAAAGGCAGTCCCGTGGCTAATGCTTCGCACGTATCCCTCATGGTTTCGACGGAAGTAGCAATTTGGGGTGCAACCCAATTGCTGCAGTATGGCCCGAGAATTTCCAAGGCAGTGACACGGGACTCTAGCTCGGAATAGCGCTCACCGAGATTGACAAAGCGCGATTCCGTGGCCGATTCAAATTGGTCGACGCGAGCATGAAGAACTCTAATATCTACTCCAATTTTGTATTCGCGGAGTAAGCCCACCGCGTGCGCTCTCCTATTTTTAAACAGATATTTTATAATATATTAGTATATGCTGAACAAATCGATATGATTAAAATTAATTGGGTCATATCTTTACTAAAAATCGGTATTATGAAAAATCTTGGATTTATGTCACGCATCTTAATAATTATTCGGATGACCAAAGAAAGACGATCATTCGCATTTTCATCCACTTGAGGTAGTAAAAGATCATCGATTCGTCGGTAGTATTGACAATTTGGTAAATGTTACGAAGTTATGGAAGACACGAAACTTATTATGTAAAATGAATATTATAACTAACAAGTTGCGATTAACAATTATTTTTAATTTTTCTGGAGGTCTCCATATACCCAGATGCCCGCTCTGCCTGTGGCATCACTCACCCAATTTCGTTAACTGAGATCCCTATTCTCTTTAGTCTTCTTGCTTATCTAGTAATTCTAGCTTTAGTCTTAGGCAACAGTGATTAAACGCAATTTACGCTCAGTATGGTGTAAAATCGCTTCACTCGTGCGAATAAACTCGAGAAAGGTAGAAAACGATCGCCCACGACAGTGTCATAATATACCATAATATTTGTATTAATACCATATTGGAGGTAATGTAGAGAACCTGCAACTATAACAATTTGAAAATAAAATTAACCCTTAGAGTACCGTCATGACGTACACGTGCGTTATGCTTCGACTAGCAAACATTTAATTTCATAGGAATGATTGTATCTTGTTGAAATTTTCCAAAAGAGTTTATATTTTATAACATTTTAACCTCAAAATCACACTTTCATTTCAGATTTTGAGGTTCTAATGTCATAAAATATCGTACGAAACTATTGTGGTAGATTTTTTTTACCTTTCTCGATGTTTTCACTCGCTTCGCTCGTACGAATAACCTCGAGAAAGATAGAAAACCATCTCCCACAACAGTGTCATAAATATACTATTTAATACAAATGTTCCACAAAAGCTTTACACAATAAAAATGGAAAACAAGATATATTTTTTTGACCTGACTCTATTCTTATAGCATCTCAAAAAAATTTTCATAGCAAATTTCATTTAAGAAAATTCATTTTTTGAGGTTAAAATAACTTTTGAACAAATTAATATATCGGTACTTAAATTTTGATCCGACCATTTGACGTGATATAGTACATTATATATTGATTTCTACTCGACTGTTACCGACCACTGCAAAATAGGTTGTTTATATTACATTTAATTAAGAAAATCTACCACATTTTATAGATAAATTCAGCGTATGATACAATGATTATAGCTACTTTAAAGCAAATTTTTATTATTTTCTACATAAACCTAACATATGTGTTTAATTCACTGATAAGTGGGAAAATCAGTTAGTAATTTTGTAACTTTTGTAACTTTTATAGTGGTAACTCTATAATTCTCCATCCGTATTAAAGTTACTAAATAATCATATAAATTTTCTATAAAGGCAATATACAGGGTGATCCAGAAACATAGGTAACATATATATATATTCCGATTCAGAAAATTAATTCGAGTATAACCCCGTCGGAATTTTTAAAAAATATTAATTAGGCGAGGCGTAATTAATTTTTGAAATGGGCCAATCAGAGGCCGGATTAGGGAAGAAAGGTGAGCGGCGTTGCCGCGCGAGTTCTAATGCAACAGGTCAACGGGCGAAGCGGCCGAGGCGCCTGAACATAGCTAATGCGTATAGCAGAAGCGAAGATCGCGAAAGCGAATGAATCGCAAAATATATTTTACGAGATTGATTGTATGAATAAAATGTACAATCAAGGAAATGATTTTTATTTAAGTTTGAATTATACCGCAGACTAATAAATTCATTACTACTATTATTAATTTACTTACTAAATCTATGATACGCGTGCGTTATAAATATGAGATTATTACAGTTTTTAATCTCATCGTATTTACATTAATTTATTGAAACCTTTATGACGAATCTTAAGACAATAAAATTTTGAATTGAATTAAGTTTTGTGTGCAATATAGCCAATAAATACGTTTACCATAAAGATATATCGCTACATAATGGAAATATATTAATTAATTTTGCAAGTATATTGGCAATAATATTGCTAGGTAAATAATTCCTAGTCCGTGTAAAATGAAATTTAGCTCAAGCCTCAATTCTCCGTTTAAAAAACATAATGCTACCGCGAGCGCTCTCCGATGTTCGCGCACATCAAATTTTGTGTTCGCGGAGTAAGCCCGCCGCGGGCGCTCTCCGACGTTCGCGCTCATCAAATTTTGTACTCGCGGAGTAAGCCCGTCGCGGACGCTCTCCGACGTCCGCACTGCAAGAGCAAACGTGCTCGAAAAAAGTTACTTCGTTAAAATTACAATTCATTGTGTTTCAGACTTAATAAATATTTTGGAAAATTCGTTCCAAATGTTTAGGATAATAATTGCAATAGTCTGGCTGTTGAATTGAATTGAGTGTTCAATATACAAAATGCCAATGAATAACTACCATTAATTCGCAATATATTGGTAATATATTAGCAATAATATTGCTAGTAAGTTAATTCCGAGTCCGTGTAAAATAAAATCTAGCTGAACCCTCGATGAAGTTTTATAATAGTCTGGGAATCATCTAGCTATAGTATATCTATAATATGTTTACGTTTACCAAATATTTTTAAACTGATTTTTTATAATATATTAGTATATGCTGAACAAATCGATATCATTAAAATTAATTGGATCATATCTTTACTAAAAATCGGTATTATGAGAAATCGAGGATTTATGTCACGCATCTTAGTAATTATTCGGATGACCAAAGACAGACGTTCATTCACGGTTTCATCCACTTGAGGTTATAAAAGATCATCGATTCGTCGGTAGTATTGACAATTTGGAAGACACGAAACATATTGGCGATATATTGATAATACTTTGGCAATATGTTGGCAACATATTGGCAACATATTGGCAATATATTGACAATACTTTGGCAACATATTGGCAATATATTGGCAACATATTGGCAATATATTGGCAACATATTGGCAATATATTGACAACATATTGGCAACATATTGACAATACTTTGGCAACATATTGGCAACATATTGGCAATATATTGATAATACAAATAATAAATACCCGCGTAAAAAAATTAAAGTTTATATGAACTTTATATAAACTTTAGGTTTGGCTAAACTTGATATGGGGTTGGCCAACGAGACTGAGCCGAACTTGTGCAATTGACTGTTCAAGTTTGGCGAAAGTATATCAAATGTTCAGCTGAAATTCATATAAAGTTTTTATAAAGTTTTTTACAATTACTGACAAATAAAATATAGTTTATACAAAGTTTAGCTGAACACAATATTAACGTGATAGCATAAGTTCAGGTTTATAAAGTCATATAATGTTGATATCAACATACCCAAAGAAAAATTTTAAAAATCTGCTTTAACTGACATTAGTAAGAATACATCGGTTAGAAAAATGGTGAAAATAGATACTTTGTGGTTTTTAAATTTTTTCTTCAGGTTATGTCTTCAAAACTAAGGAAATGGACAACACTTTTCAGTGACGGATTCGAATTTTTTGGAATATATCTCCGTTTTTCTAACCGATGTATTCTTACTAATGACAGTTAAACAGATTTTTAAAATTTTTCTTTGGGTATGTTGATATCAACATTATATGACTTTATAAACCTGAACTTATGCTATCACGTTAATATTGTGTTCAGCTAAACTTTGTATAAACTATATTTATTTGTCAGTAATTGTAAAAAACTTTATAAAAACTTTATATGAATTTCAGCTGAACATTTGATATACTTTCGCCAAACTTGAACAGTCAATTGCACAAGTTCGGCTCAGTCTCGTTGGCCAACCCCATATCAAGTTTAGCCAAACCTAAAGTTTATATAAAGTTCATATAAACTTTAATTTTTTTCGCGGGTATTTATTATTTGTATTATCAATATATTGCCAATATGTTGCCAATATGTTGCCAAAGTATTGTCAATATGTTGCCAATATGTTGTCAATATATTGCCAATATTGGTAGCATTATGTTTTTTAAACGGAGAATTGAGGCTTGAGCTAAATTTCATTTTACACGGACTCGGAAAGTATTGTCAATATGTTGCCAATATGTTGGCAACATATTGGCAATATATTGGCAACATATTGGCAATATATTGGCAACATATTGGCAATATATTGACAACATATTGGCAACATATTGACAATACTTTCCGAGTCCGTGTAAAATGAAATTTAGCTCAAGCCTCAATTCTCCGTTTAAAAAACATAATGCTACCAATATTGGCAATATATTGACAACATATTGGCAACATATTGACAATACTTTGGCAACATATTGGCAACATATTGGCAATATATTGATAATACAAATAATAAATACCCGCGTAAAAAATTAAAGTTTATATGAACTTTATATAAACTTTAGGTTTGGCTAAACTTGATATGGGGTTGGCCAACGAGACTGAGCCGAACTTGTGCAATTGACTGTTCAAGTTTGGCGAAAGTATATCAAATGTTCAGCTGAAATTCATATAAAGTTTTTATAAAGTTTTTTACAATTACTGACAAATAAAATATAGTTTATACAAAGTTTAGCTGAACACAATATTAACGTGATAGCATAAGTTCAGGTTTATAAAGTCATATAATGTTGATATCAACATACCCAAAGAAAAATTTTAAAAATCTGTTTAACTGTCATTAGTAAGAATACATCGGTTAGAAAAACGGAGATATATTCCAAAAAATTCGAATCCGTCACTGAAAAGTGTTGTCCATTTCCTTAGTTTTGAAGACATAACCTGAAAGAAAAAATTTAAAAAACCACAAAGTATCTATTTTCACCATTTTTCTAACCGATGTATTCTTACTGATGTCAGTTAAACAGATTTTTAAAATTTTTCTTTGGGTATGTTGATATCAACATTATATGACTTTATAAACCTGAACTTATGCTATCACGTTAATATTGTGTTCAGCTAAACTTGTATAAACTATATTTTATTTGTCAGTAATTGTAAAAAACTTTATAAAAACTTTATATGAATTTCAGCTGAACATTTGATATACTTTCGCCAAACTTGAACAGTCAATTGCACAAGTTCGGCTCAGTCTCGTTGGCCAACCCCATATCAAGTTTAGCCAAACCTAAAGTTTATATAAAGTTCATATAAACTTTAATTTTTTACGCGGGTATTTATTATTTGTATTATCAATATTGCCAATATGTTGCCAATATGTTGCCAAAGTATTGTCAATATGTTGCCAATATGTTGTCAATATATTGCCAATATTGGTAGCATTATGTTTTTTAACGGAGAATTGAGGCTTGAGCTAAATTTCATTTTACACGGACTCGGAAAGTATTGTCAATATGTTGCCAATATGTTGTCAATATATTGCCAATATGTTGCCAATATATGCCAATATGTTGCCAATATATTGCCAATATGTTGCCAAAGTATTGTCAATATATTGCCAATATGTTGCCAATATGTTGCCAACATATTGCCAAAGTATTATCAATATATCGCCAATATGTTTCGTGTCTTCCAAATTGTCAATACTACCGACGAATCGATGATCTTTTATAACCTCAAGTGGATGAAACCGTGAATGAACGTCTGTCTTTGGTCATCCGAATAATTACTAAGATGCGTGACATAAATCCTCGATTTCTCATAATACCGATTTTTAGTAAAGATATGATCCAATTAATTTTAATGATATCGATTTGTTCAGCATATACTAATATATTATAAAAAATCAGTTTAAAAATATTTGGTAAACGTAAACATATTATAGATATACTATAGCTAGATGATTCCCAGACTATTATAAAACTTCATCGAGGGTTCAGCTAGATTTTATTTTACACGGACTCGGAATTAACTTACTAGCAATATTATTGCTAATATATTACCAATATATCGCTACATAATGGAAATATATTAATTAATTTTGCAAGTATATTGGCAATAATATTGCTAGGTAAATAATTCCTAGTCCGTGTAAAATGAAATTTAGCTCAAGCCTCAATTCTCCGTTTAAAAAACATAATGCTACCGCGAGCGCTCTCCGATGTTCGCGCACATCAAATTTTGTGTTCGCGGAGTAAGCCCGCCGCGGGCGCTCTCCGACGTTCGCGCTCATCAAATTTTGTACTCGCGGAGTAAGCCCGTCGCGGACGCTCTCCGACGTCCGCACTGCAAGAGCAAACGTGCTCGAAAAAAGTTACTTCGTTAAAATTACAATTCATTGTGTTTCAGACTTAATAAATATTTTGGAAAATTCGTTCCAAATGTTTAGGATAATAATTGCAATAGTCTGGCTGTTGAATTGAATTGAGTGTTCAATATACAAAATGCCAATGAATAACTACCATTAATTCGCAATATATTGGTAATATATTAGCAATAATATTGCTAGTAAGTTAATTCCGAGTCCGTGTAAAATAAAATCTAGCTGAACCCTCGATGAAGTTTTATAATAGTCTGGGAATCATCTAGCTATAGTATATCTATAATATGTTTACGTTTACCAAATATTTTTAAACTGATTTTTTATAATATATTAGTATATGCTGAACAAATCGATATCATTAAAATTAATTGGATCATATCTTTACTAAAAATCGGTATTATGAGAAATCGAGGATTTATGTCACGCATCTTAGTAATTATTCGGATGACCAAAGACAGACGTTCATTCACGGTTTCATCCACTTGAGGTTATAAAAGATCATCGATTCGTCGGTAGTATTGACAATTTGGAAGACACGAAACATATTGGCGATATATTGATAATACTTTGGCAATATGTTGGCAACATATTGGCAACATATTGGCAATATATTGACAATACTTTGGCAACATATTGGCAATATATTGGCAACATATTGGCAATATATTGGCAACATATTGGCAATATATTGACAACATATTGGCAACATATTGACAATACTTGGCAACATATTGGCAACATATTGGCAATATATTGATAATACAAATAATAAATACCCGCGTAAAAAATTAAAGTTTATATGAACTTTATATAAACTTTAGGTTTGGCTAAACTTGATATGGGGTTGGCCAACGAGACTGAGCCGAACTTGTGCAATTGACTGTTCAAGTTTGGCGAAAGTATATCAAATGTTCAGCTGAAATTCATATAAAGTTTTTATAAAGTTTTTACAATTACTGACAAATAAAATATAGTTTATACAAAGTTTAGCTGAACACAATATTAACGTGATAGCATAAGTTCAGGTTTATAAAGTCATATAATGTTGATATCAACATACCCAAAGAAAATTTTAAAAATCTGCTTTAACTGACATTAGTAAGAATACATCGGTTAGAAAAATGGTGAAAATAGATACTTTGTGGTTTTTTAAATTTTTTCTTTCAGGTTATGTCTTCAAAACTAAGGAAATGGACAACACTTTTCAGTGACGGATTCGAATTTTTTGGAATATATCTCCGTTTTTCTAACCGATGTATTCTTACTAATGACAGTTAAACAGATTTTTTAAAATTTTTCTTTGGGTATGTTGATATCAACATTATATGACTTTATAAACCTGAACTTATGCTATCACGTTAATATTGTGTTCAGCTAAACTTTGTATAAACTATATTTTATTTGTCAGTAATTGTAAAAAACTTTATAAAAACTTTATATGAATTTCAGCTGAACATTTGATATACTTTCGCCAAACTTGAACAGTCAATTGCACAAGTTCGGCTCAGTCTCGTTGGCCAACCCCATATCAAGTTTAGCCAAACCTAAAGTTTATATAAAGTTCATATAAACTTTAATTTTTTACGCGGGTATTTATTATTTGTATTATCAATATATTGCCAATATGTTGCCAATATGTTGCCAAAGTATTGTCAATATGTTGCCAATATGTTGTCAATATATTGCCAATATTGGTAGCATTATGTTTTTTAAACGGAGAATTGAGGCTTGAGCTAAATTTCATTTTACACGGACTCGGAAAGTATTGTCAATATGTTGCCAATATGTTGTCAATATATTGCCAATATGTTGCCAATATATTGCCAATATGTTGCCAATATATTGCCAATATGTTGCCAAAGTATTGTCAATATATTGCCAATATGTTGCCAATATGTTGCCAACATATTGCCAAAGTATTATCAATATATCGCCAATATGTTTCGTGTCTTCCAAATTGTCAATACTACCGACGAATCGATGATCTTTTATAACCTCAAGTGGATGAAACCGTGAATGAACGTCTGTCTTTGGTCATCCGAATAATTACTAAGATGCGTGACATAAATCCTCGATTTCTCATAATACCGATTTTTAGTAAAGATATGATCCAATTAATTTTAATGATATCGATTTGTTCAGCATATACTAATATATTATAAAAAATCAGTTTAAAAATATTTGGTAAACGTAAACATATTATAGATATACTATAGCTAGATGATTCCCAGACTATTATAAAACTTCATCGAGGGTTCAGCTAGATTTTATTTTACACGGACTCGGAATTAACTTACTAGCAATATTATTGCTAATATATTACCAATATATTGCGAATTAATGGTAGTTATTCATTGGCATTTTGTATATTGAACACTCAATTCAATTCAACAGCCAGACTATTGCAATTATTATCCTAAACATTTGGAACGAATTTTCCAAAATATTTATTAAGTCTGAAACACAATGAATTGTAATTTTAACGAAGTAACTTTTTTCGAGCACGTTTGCTCTTGCAGTGCGGACGTCGGAGAGCGTCCGCGACGGGCTTACTCCGCGAGTACAAAATTTGATGAGCGCGAACGTCGGAGAGCGCCCGCGGCGGGCTTACTCCGCGAACACAAAATTTGATGTGCGCGAACATCGGAGAGCGCTCGCGGTAGCATTATGTTTTTTAAACGGAGAATTGAGGCTTGAGCTAAATTTCATTTTACACGGACTAGGAATTATTTACCTAGCAATATTATTGCCAATATACTTGCAAAATTAATTAATATATTTCCATTATGTAGCGATATATCTTTATGGTAAACGTATTTATTGGCTATATTGCACACAAAACTTAATTCAATTCAAAATTTTATTGTCTTAAGATTCGTCATAAAGGTTTCAATAAATTAATGTAAATACGATGAGATTAAAAACTGTAATAATCTCATATTTATAACGCACGCGTATCATAGATTTAGTAAGTAAATTAATAATAGTAGTAATGAATTTATTAGTCTGCGGTATAATTCAAACTTAAATAAAAATCATTTCCTTGATTGTACATTTTATTCATACAATCAATCTCGTAAAATATATTTTGCGATTCATTCGCTTTCGCGATCTTCGCTTCTGCTATACGCATTAGCTATGTTCAGGCGCCTCGGCCGCTTCGCCCGTTGACCTGTTGCATTAGAACTCGCGCGGCAACGCCGCTCACCTTTCTTCCCTAATCCGGCCTCTGATTGGCCCATTTCAAAAATTAATTACGCCTCGCCTAATTAATATTTTTTAAAAATTCCGACGGGGTTATACTCGAATTAATTTTCTGAATCGGAATATATATATATGTTACCTATGTTTCTGGATCACCCTGTATGTGTTTGATTCTTTGGCAACCGTATAATATTTAATAATTATATGAACTGTAATGGGTATAGGATTTTTTCAATTCAAGGTTAGGTGAAATGAATGTTTTATATTTATACATTTACTTACTTAATTTATAAAAACCATGTTTATTATGTTGGTAAGTATTGTTCTCTATCCTTATACTTATTGAATACCTCCTCTAACATTTCAATAAAACCAACGTGTCAGTTTTTTGGTAAATGTATACGTTATTTAGAAATTATGTAAATTTGATACGTATAGAAGTATTTGTATTTCAACGCTGAGTAAGATAAATGTTTGATAGTCACCATGATCAAAATAATTTAAAATGAACCACAATGTTATATTTTAGTGGATCTTTATCGTTTTCCATTCTTATTATAGCTGCTAAACCTATTTTTTTGTATAAAGCCAATATATATGAGTTCGATTCTTTGGTAAGTATATAATATCAAAACGGAGTCGACAGGTATTTATGTAGAAAAATAACACATTATTGCAGAAAAGTATATGTCCTGCAATTATTTGGCTTACTATATTTGTTCTTTTTATTCGGACAAAACGTATCTAATACACAATCCAAACGTTAAATATCGAAAACCACCTTCTGCGAAGGTGTAAACATTCGCAAGTATATTTTAATTTCCGTCACACTTTAGCAATTGATATTGAATGCTTAAAACGATAACGTTTTAACTTTTTCGATCTTACAAAGTTTTCGCAATAGAAAGTACTGAAATCAAAATAGAGTCGACAAGTATCTGTTGATAAATGACACATTTTTTCAGTAAGGTATTTACTACACATAAATTATATTTTAATTTTTGGCCCTACTACGTTTTACAGTAATAAACACACAATAGTATTTATAATAATATTCATTTGTACGAAACTAATTTCTTCAAATGTAATAAAACAGAAATTTCTCTTTTTTATTGTTTTAATAAAGTAAGACTTTTGAATACTTTGTGTTGTAAATTAATTACTTATGAAGTATCAAGTATCTGTTGATAAATGACAGATTTTTTCATTAAGGTATATACTACACAAATTTTTTTATAATTTTTAGCCCTGCTACGTTTTACAGCAATAAATACACAATAGTATTTATAATAATATTCTCCCGCGAGAGAATAGTCAGAATATACCACCTATCACTGCGTCTAGGGTGATTTTCTCTGTTGATCTTGCGGGGCGGGTGAATAAGTCGTGAATCGGGCTTTTGTACCCTTAACAGTATATTCCTATCACATTATTCATATCACACTTCACGTATGCAAGGATATTAAAGAATAGTTGTAAATTCTGGAAAAATGGAATAAAACTTTCAAGCCCGAAAAAGACCCTTAAAAAACGAGTTTCGCGAAATAGCCTATCGCTGCAAAATTGTCGCGTGGAATTAAATAATTTGAATGATTAATTGACAATGCCAAATTGGTCAAATTCAGGATAATATCCTATATCAAAGTTTTTAGACCTCTACAAGATCCTTAATTTCGAGTCTCACAATAAGCCAAAGGATAAATGATTGTAGCCCTAGATACACTCTATAAATACAGGGTTTTTACAGATCCGGGAAAACCGGGAATTCTCCGGGATTTTTTTTAACTCCGGGAATCCGGGGTTTTTCATTATCTACCTGGAATTTTTTGTTCTTAAATTATGAGTATACGCAATATCATATATACAAAAAGGAATAAAATAAAAATAACGTTAGAGGACTACTTTCTATACATTTTGCTAGTATACACGGACTACGGAGAGAGAAGTAATGTTGTGCAGAAGTGCCATCTACAGACAAATCGTTACGACTTCTGCATAAACACCGTGTGATCACAGGCGTCAGCCTATTACGTATAATCGCACTCTGTCCTTTGTATATACAAAGCATGTACGCAGTGTGCTTGGTGCCGGTAAAAGTTCTTGTAGGTTATAGATTATAGATCAAGTCAGGTTTTAATAAGAAGAGGCACAAACAAGTGGGGCTACAACACGGTTTCATTTAATGTCTATGTTCAGTTATTATCTTTCTTCAATTGACATGGCTACAGAATGTTATTTTACTTCTGATTTCTATGTAAGTATTTTTATCTTAATAATCAAATATACTTTTCAGAGAATGAGATCAAAAGTTAATTTAGTTGATGTGTGCGAAAATTAACGTATATAGTTATTACGCACATTCTGTGATACTAATATTTGTACGTTACCGTATGAAAAGAATTATAAAATAATAAGTGCACAAAAATGTTTTATAACCTCAATTTAGTTATTTTGTTTTTTTCCTTCGTTTTCCCTATGTTTTTTACAATGAATACTGTATTTTTTTATTATATTTAACAAAACTATGTAATCTATCATTGCGTATTTTCACTTTTAATTAAATTTCAATGTATGTACGTACTAAATTGTTCTTTTTTAATACATAATTTTAGTTTCGTAACTATAATTATTATTTATATTACTTTCAACAGATGTACATTAAATTATATTAACTCTTCCTCTCATATAAATTCAGTAATTTTTTTTAGAAATACTTTTTTTACATACATTACATAAGAGTTTATAGAAATTACATAAACAAAGGTTTTGCAGACATAATGAAAAATATGTAAATATTGTCCCAGTATTAATTTAGTATCGTTTATCGAAATGGGTAAGTAACAGTTTCTAGTGCCAATATGTAATATTTTTAATAACAATATTTAATATTTTTAAACTTCGACTTATTGATTTAATTTATTTATTGTAGGTTAGCTCATCTTGTCATAGGTATTTTATTGTGATATTATCAGATAATTGTGGATTTAAGATATTTTATATTTAATTCAGAAGAATAATCAAAATGTCAATAGGTAATAGAGTAGCATTTAATGCAGAATGGACGAAAGATGAATTATTTAAAGCATGGCTTAGACCATCTCAAGAAAGCAAATATAAAGCTTATTGTTTATTTTGTTCTAAAACTTTTGATTTAAGTAGTATGGGCATTACAGCTGTTAAAAGTTACGCAAAAGGCTCAAAACATTCGGAAAAGCAAGAATTTTATAAAAAGGGACAGCAAATTCAAAATTATCTTTTACCTAAAGATAATAATTTCGGTAAAAACCTAACACCAGATACATCTAATTCTAAAGAAATTAGTAAAACTGGACCCTCAGCATTGCAGCAAAAGAATCAATCACAAAATATTATTTCTTTCCTTTCAAGGGATGATGTTACTAAGGCTGAAATCATCTGGACCCTTGCAGTAGTATATAATCATTTATCATTAAATACAGGTGCTCATTTGGTTACAGCTGTTAAGCGTATGATACAAACTGTTAATGAAGATTTCAGCAACAAAATACAATTGGGTAATGTTAAAATTGCTTACATGATATACTATGGTTTGGGACCATATTTTTACAAACAAACGACAACTAAAATTTTAAGTAGTCATACTTATGCTGTTTCATTCGATGAGTGTTTTAACAAAGTAAATAAAAAAGAACAAATGGATCTACATATCAGAATTTGGAATGATAATATTCAACAGGTTGAGACTAAATATTTAGGATCAGCTTTTCTAACGCACACAAGAGCCGTCGATTTGCTCGCTGAATTTAAAAAACTATTAAAAACTCTCGATATTGCCAATTTAACACAGATCTCAATGGATGGTCCGAACGTAAACTTTAGATTTTTTGAAGATTTCCAGAGGGATTTAATTAAAGAAACTCATAATAAAAATAAATTATTTCAACTTGGATCGTGTGATTTACATACTATTCACAATTCCTTTAAAAATGGTTTTATTACGAGTCAATGGGAAATTTCAGAATTTTTAAAAGCTATCTATTATTTATTTAGTCATTCATCTGGTAGAAGGGCTGATTATTTAAAATATACTGGCTCAAGTGGATCTCACAAATTTTGTCCAACTAGATGGGTTGAAAATGTTACGGCTGCTGAGAAAGCTGAGCGGGAACTTGATAGTTTACAAAAATATAAATTAGAAATAGAAAATACCAAAGATAAATTAAAAGCTGCCGTCAAAATAAATAAAAATTATATAACTATGGCAAAACATTTGAATAACAGATTATTAAAAGCTAAATTGGCTTTTTTTATTACTATTGCTACGGATGTGGAAATATTTTTAAAAGAATTTCAAGACGATAAACCAATGATGCCATTTCTTTTTACAGATTTGCAAATTCTTGTTAAAAATTTATTAGAAAGATTTGTTAAACAGGAAGTTCTTTTAAACGAAACTAATTATTGGAAAATTGATTTAAGTATGGAAGAAAACTTACTAAAATTAGGTAGAATAAATCTTGGTCATAAAACCAGATTCTAGTCTTTCTAGCTGTAAAAGTTTAAGTCAAGAAGACCATGCCAAATTTCAAAGAGACTGTCGTGTTATTTTAAAAAGTATTATTAAAAAAATTTTAGAAAAATCTCCTCTTAAGTATCCTTTAGTTAGACACTTAAGTTTCTGTGATCCTGCAGTGACTGTAAGTAACAAAACCGTCAGTATTGCTCGTATAAATAAAACATTGAGTACCTTCGTTGATTGTAATAGAATCAGCGGGCTAGATGCTGATAAAGTTGAAAGAAGTTTCAAACAGTTGATTGATAACTCTAAGTTCAAAGAAGATGCAAAAAAATTTAATCGTAAAACTGATCGCCTCGACGTTTTTTGGATGGATTCAATAAAAAATTATGATGGTTCTGAAGATTTAGCCAAAGTTTTACAAACTGTGTTTACATTATATCACAGTAATGCTACACCAGAACGTGGTTTTTCTATAAACAAACAATGTTTATTTGACAATCAAAAAGAAAAGTCACTAGTCGCTATAAGACACGTGTGGCATGGCGTTCACGATTTTGGTGGAATAGAAAATATTGAAATCAACAAATCTATGATTCATTCTGTTAGAAATGCAAGGGGTTTGTGGGAAGAAGACCTTAAAAAGCAAAAGAAATCGAGGGAAAATGAATCATTAGAACAAAATGAGAAAAAAAGAAAAATTAAAGCAATCAATGAGTTGGAAAGCAAAAGAAAGAAAGTAGCTGAAGAAAGTGCATAAGAGCTACAGAGACTTGAAGATGAAATCTATGTTTTAAAAAAACAATAAAATATTAGTTGTATAAATGTTTAGTAATTCTAATAGTATAAAATGTATTTTCAATGAATCAGTATTTTAAATTATTACCAATTTAAGTTAATTCTGAGCCAAATGAACAAAAAAAATGTAATAAAACATAACATGTTATTTCCATTTCAAAAAATTATCAAGTACTTGTATAGTGTATTTCAAATAAAAATTTATTGAATATACATGTTTTATTTAATTTAATAAATAACAATAATTTACACGTTGGTACTCTATTTAATGATACGTTTTATTCACGTAATAACTACTGGAACTTTTGCTTTATTGCCCCTGGAAATCCGGGAAAAATCCGGGATTTCTGTGAATGAGAAATTGTAAAAACCCTGAAATATCATACTTCTTGTATGCAAAATTTTTTCTAAATACTTACTTTTTTGGAGGAATCCAAAAATATATATTTCTGTTATTGTTTATGAATCACGATGTATACAGACTATTCTCTGACGGGTGTATGCGTCTTTATTTGGCCCTATCTACCTGTAACAATATACTGGTAAGGGTACAAAAGCCCGATTCACGACTTATTCACCCGCTCCGCAAGATCAACAGAGAAAATCTCCCTAGACGCAGTAGTAGGTGGTATATTCTGACTATTCTCTCGCGGGAGTGCGAGCCTCCAGTGGGGCGTATCTACCTGTGAAATTGTGCCATTAAGGGTGAAAAGACCGATGCAAGACTTATTCACCCTACCTGCAAATTCAACAGAGAAAATCGCTCTAGACGCAAGAGTGGGTTGTGTACATATAATGTAGACATTAAGTCTACGTGGACAGAGCATGCGTCCGAAGAAAACTTTTTTTGATTAAAGATGTTTTTTCATTGGGGGATAGAGATTCATATTATTGAAATCTGAAAGTATCGTCTTTTTGTCCTAATTTTTTCCTTTAAATGTAGGAGGCAATGCTGTGTAAAATTCAACAATTTAACCTTCATATTGAAAAGTACTTTCCGATATAAATAACGTACAATATGATTCATCACTTTAACTTTATTTTTGTACAATTATTTACATTTATTTACATATAGTGTTCAATATTTCCAACAGCATGCTCTAGAACACATTGCAAGCGTTTGATGAAATGTTCCCTTGTCTTTTGCAACTCGGTAATGTTGATTGTAGCAAACGTTGCGCGATTCCTATCAATCATATTTTCCAGAGTTGTGAGCTTTTCCTGGTAGTAGATATCCTTAATCCGCCCCCAAAGGCAAAAGTCCAACAGGTTAAGCCCCGGCGATCGCGGCGGCTACTTAACGGAGGGTCCATTTTTGCCGATCCAACGCCGCCGGAAGTAACGTGTAAGGCATGGTTAGACATCGTGTGTGTTGTGGGCTGGTGCGCGATCTTGTAGCCACCACATTGTATTTATATTTACAGGGTTCCCTTCTAGGAGACGGGGCAGCTCGTTTTCCAGGAAATGTAAATAATTTTTTCCACTTATATATTCCCCGAAAAAATACGGGCCCACAAGCCGATCCCCAACTATGCCTGCCCACACGTTACTTTTCCAGCGACGCTGGTTTTCGACTGCACGAACCTACCTCGGGTTTTCCGATGCATAGTTACGGTGGTCTTGTCAGTTAATCATGCCACACTGTGTAAAGGTTGATTCATCGGAGAAGCAGATCCGCCGCGTTGGTTCAGGATCTCTACGATAAGATGGTTGCTGCAAATTCCATCCTTTTATATCTACCGGGATTCCTCAAGCCCTGGACCATTTGGAGCTTGTATGCGTGCAGCGTCTCTTTTAAAATTTTCTGTATATATTGCTAATACATTGCCAACGTATTTCGAATATATCGCCAATATATTGCCAATATACTACCAATATATTGACAATGTATTCCAATTATATTTTTACTATATGATCAATGTATTACCAATATATTGCCAACAGATTACCATTATATTATGAATATATTATTATTATATGATTAATATATTGCGAATGTATTAGCTAGGCACTACAAATATATTGATAAGCTATCAGAATATTACAAATTTATAAGCAATAAACAATTCTTATATGGCAGAAATCTAACAAAAGTACTGTGTGGTGAAAGTACAACCAAAGATTGTGAGATATGTTGCTAAAATATAGTGAAAGTTTGGTGGATGTTTGGTACATATTGCTATGCGTGTTATTACCGCTAACAAATCTTAAAAATACTGCTACGAAACATCTATTGTATTTTGTCGGATCTCAGTATTACATATACTAAACATGAACAGAAAGAATTCTATTTGATACAGGGTATTTTATAATAGTATTTTCTAACTTTCAATCCATATTTTATATGAAACAATAAAAATATAAGTAGATAATTTTATATACAAAAGTTCGATTCTGTATTAAGTTTATAGCATAGTTAAGACATATGGGCTCCTAAAAAATATCGTAAAATGTTTCGCAAAAAGTATCTTAGAAACTATTTCAGCAGGTATTTTAGAAGTCTTCCAAAATTAAACAGATAAGTATGTATAATAGTTTCATAAAATGTCATCCAATAAGTATGTTGAGAAGTCTTCATAAGTAATTAATTTACAACACAAAGTATTCAAAAGTCTTACTTTATTAAAACAATAAAAAAGAGAAATTTCTGTTTTATTACATTTGAAGAAATTAGTTTCGTACAAATGAATATTATTATAAATACTATTGTGTGTTTATTACTGTAAAACGTAGTAGGGCCAAAAATTAAAATATAATTTATGTGTAGTAAATACCTTACTGAAAAAATGTGTCATTTATCAACAGATACTTGTCGACTCTATTTTGATTTCAGTACTTTCTATTGCGAAAACTTTGTAAGATCGAAAAAGTTAAAACGTTATCGTTTTAAGCATTCAATATCAATTGCTAAAGTGTGATGGAAATTAAAATATACTTGCGAATGTTTACACCTTCGCAGAAGGTGGTTTTCGATATTTAACGTTTGGATTATGTATTAGATACGTTTTGTCCGAATAAAAAGAACAAATATAGTAAGCCAAATAATTGCAGGACATATACTTTTCTGCAATAATGTGTTATTTTTCTACATAAATACCTGTTGACTCCGTTTTGATATTATATACTTACCAAAGAATCGAACTCATATATATTGGCTTTATACAAAAAAATAGGTTTAGCAGCTATAATAAGAATGGAAAACGATAAAGATCCACTTAAATATAACATTGTGGTTCATTTTAAATTATTTTGAACATGGTGACTATCAAACATTTATCTTACTCAGCGTTGAAATACAAATACTTCTATACGTATCAAATTTACATAATTTCTAAATAACGTATACATTTACCAAAGAACTGACACGTTGGTTTTATTGAAATGTTAGAGGAGGTATTCAATAAGTATAAGGATAGAGAACAATACTTACCAACATAATAAACATGGTTTTTATAAATTAAGTAAGTAAATATATAAATATAAAACATTCATTTCACCTAACCTTGAATTGAAAAAATCCTATACCCATTACAGTTCATATAATTATTAAATATTATACGGTTGCCAAAGAATCAAACACATATATTGCCTTTATAGAAAATTTATATGATTATTTAGTAACTTTAATACGGATGGAGAATTATAGAGTTACCACTATAAAAGTTACAAAAGTTACAAAATTACTAACTGATTTTCCCACTTATCAGTGAATTAAACACATATGTTAGGTTTATGTAGAAAATAATAAAAAATTGCTTTAAAGTAGCTATAATCATTGTATCATACGCTGAATTTATCTATAAAATGTGGTAGATTTTCTTAATTAAATGTAATATAAACAACCTATTTTGCAGTGGTCGGTAACAGTCGAGTAGAAATCAATATATAATGTACTATATCACGTCAAATGGTCGAATCAAAATTTAAGTACCGATATATTAATTTGTTCAAAAGTTATTTTAATCTCAAAAAATGAATTTTCTTAAATGAAATTTGCTATGAAAATTTTTTTGAGATGCTATAAGGATAGAGTCAGGTCAAAAAAATATATCTTGTTTTCCATTTTTATTGTGTAAAGCTTTTGTGGAACATTTGTATTAAATAGTATATTTATGACACTGTTGTGGGAGATGGTTTTCTATCTTTCTCGAGGTTATTCGTACGAGCGAAGCGAGTGAAAACATCGAGAAAGGTAAAAAAAATCTACCACAATAGTTTCGTACGATATTTTATGACATTAGAACCTCAAAATCTGAAATGAAAGTGTGATTTTGAGGTTAAAATGTTATAAAATATAAACTCTTTTGGAAAATTTCAACAAGATACAATCATTCCTATGAAATTAAATGTTTGCTAGTCGAAGCATAACGCACGTGTACGTCATGACGGTACTCTAAGGGTTAATTTTATTTTCAAATTGTTATAGTTGCAGGTTCTCTACATTACCTCCAATATGGTATTAATACAAATATTATGGTATATTATGACACTGTCGTGGGCGATCGTTTTCTACCTTTCTCGAGTTTATTCGCACGAGTGAAGCGATTTTACACCATACTGAGCGTAAATTGCGTTTAATCACTGTTGCCTAAGACTAAAGCAAGAATTACTAGATAAGCAAGAAGACTAAAGAGAATAGGGATCTCAGTTAACGAAATTGGGTGAGTGATGCCACAGGCAGAGCGGGCATCTGGGTATATGGAGACCTCCAGAAAAATTAAAAATAATTGTTAATCGCAACTTGTTAGTTATAATATTCATTTTACATAATAAGTTTCGTGTCTTCCATAACTTCGTAACATTTACCAAATTGTCAATACTACCGACGAATCGATGATCTTTTACTACCTCAAGTGGATGAAAACGCGAATGATCGTCTTTCTTTGGTCATCATATCGATTTGTTCAGCATATACTAATATATTATAAGAAATTAGTTTAACAATTTTTTGTAAACGTAAACATATTATAGGTAAACTATAGCTGGATGATTCCCAGACTATTATAAAACTTCATCGAGGGTTCAGTTAGATTTTATTTTACACGGACTCGGAATTAACTTACTAGCAATATTATTGCTAATATATTACCAATAATGCGAATTTATGGTAGTTATTCATTGGCATTTTGTATAGTCAACACTCCATTCAATTCAACAGCCAGACTATTGTAATTACTATCCTAAGCATTTGGAAGGAGTTTTCTAAAATATTTATTAAGTCTGAAACACAGTGAATTGTAATTTTAACAAAAAAACTTTTTTCGAGCACGTTGGCTTTTGCAGTGCGGACGCCAGAGAACGTCCGCGGCGGGCTTACTCCGCGAGTACAAAATTTGATGTGTGCGAACATCGGAAAGCGTTCGTGGAGGCATTATATTTTTTAAGCGGAGAACTGAGGCTTAAGCTAAATTTCATTTTACACGGACTAGGAGTTATTTCACTAGCAATATTATTGTCAATATACTTGCAAAATTAATTAATATATTTTCAATATGTAGCGATATATCTTTATGGTAAACGTATTTATTGGCTGTATTGTCACCAAAACTTAATTCAATTCAAAATTTTATTGTTTTAAAATTCGTCGTAAAGGTTTTAATAAATTAATGTAAATACAATGAGATTAAAAACTGTAATAATCTCATATTTATAACGCACGCATATCATAGATTTAGTAAATAAATTAATAATAGTAGTTATGAATTTATTAGTCTGCGGTCTAATTCAAACTTAAATAAAAATCATGTCCTTGATTGTACATTTTATTTATACAATCAATTTCGTAAAATATATTTTGCGATTCATTCGCTTTCGCGATCTTCGCTTCTGCTATACGCACTAGCTATGTTGAGGCACCTCGGCTGCTTCGCTCGTTCACCTGTTGCATTAGTCTCGCGCGGCAACGTCGTACAACTTTCTTCTCTAATCCGGCCTCTGATTGGCCCATTTCAAAAATTAATTATGCCTCACCTTATTAATATTTTTTTAAAATTCCGACGGGATTATACTCGAATTAATTTCCTGAACCGGAATATATATATGTATGTTACCTATGTTTCTGGATCACTCTATATACAATTCGCCAACATTACGTATCTCGTAAGGCACTCGGGCTTCCTATTTTAAATTTATTTAAATACATTACGTTAAAGCATCTACAATACCAATCAATACAATACAGTGGTATATATACATTAGTTATTATGCTTATGAAATATAAAATGTAACTTTTATTTAACAAGATCATAAAATGACGTAATACAATAATTTTCGTATATATAATAATTAACGTCTCCGAGCTCTATCAGCCGCTCATTCGTGGAAGTTTCGATTCGATCAACTCGCTCACGGCATGAAAGTAGTTCGACATTCATCCTATCGAATGTAGAGTCCATTACATCCACTTTATTTTCGACTCTCGCGGCTAAAGTCGAAATAGAGTACTCGAACCGAGTAAATCATGCCGGAGAATCATCCGCTGTCACAGCGGTATCCCGAGGGCCGCCCGGCTGATTTAGATTGGGCGTGCTAGGTGTGCTTGCACGAGGTTGCTTCGCAACCTGTATCGATGATGGCGACGTAGGCAAGGCCAAGCGTTTGGCGCCTGTTGTAGTGCGAGATAGGGTAGCTCCTACCACGGTCTCTCGGCTCACCGCAACACGCGAAAGATCCGACCCGGGAGGTGTTGCCCTCACACGGTTATGAACTATACTTACGCAAATTTAATCCCGGCATATTCGCCACGCAGTTAGTGTGCATAATATTATTGCACTCGGGATATACCACCGAGTAATCCTTCCTGGAGATCAGGGTTACCATTTAGGATTTTTCTGTCCTCTATTCTCTAATGTAAATAACGTCATACTGTGTGAGTGCAACAAAGAAAAAATACCTTTATCTGGCAACACTGCTGGAGATGCGTATCTTACACACATAGCATACTCTCGCCGTCGCCATAATAATAATAAACAAAACGTTGAGCGTTGAGGCAGCCAAGCAAATTGAGTAATCCAACGAAACGAGAAGAGAGAAGAGGGGGGAGCCCGAGCTGCAGACAGAGTTTCCTCTCGTGTTCAGTAGAGGTGCTGAATAACCACTGAGGTGTGCAGAAAATGTTGCCACACTGTAATCACCATCGTACCTAACCTAACTCTCACAGATAGTATTTTGCAGTAAAATTATAGCGGACAAACCGACTTCTTCAATGAACTTTATAAAAATGTACGAGCCGCAGTCAGTTTTCTTCCTAATGATTCGAGCTGAAAAACTCGGGAACATATGTGAGAGGCGATACACAAGGACTAAAGAAGAGTATTAAGTAGAAGCCTCAGGCCACTTACCACGCAGGGATTGATTGATTGATTGAATTTATTATTTGGCTTTTTGGGGTAGAAACCCCGTAGGCACTAATTGACAAAAATACAATGTTCATACAGCAAACATAAAATTACATAACAAAAAATAAAAATAATAAAATAAAAAATAAAAAATAACTTATTTACAATGATTTTAAAACTAATTAACTAATAATGGATCGCTCGCAAATAAATAAAAATCACTAGCCAAGATAAATGAAGTATAAAAATAACGCAGAGATTATAATAAATAAAGAAATAAAGGAATTTATGTAGTCGAAATATAATGTAAGGACTTAACTTAAGTTACACAGCTTCCTCGAGATGTGGGATGGGCCGTATAGTCTAGGTGCTACCTAGGGTCCTGTAGCATCTACTATGTCCATGGCTCCAACCAAGCTAATTCGATGTATTTTTGTGTGCTGAATACGAATTTTTTGGTGGAATGTCGAAAAATGGTCAGAAAATTAGTTAACAATTTATTGCAAAAAAATAAAAAATTTGATTTTTCTTAGCGGAAAAAATTTTTTAAAAGTTTTTTTAGTTTTTGCAAATAAAAATATGTACATTGTATATGGACAAATGACAAAGATTGCAATAAATATATATATATTACGCTTTTAATAATAAATAAGCGTTGAAAATCAAGTTTATGAAAGTTTGTAAAGAATACTTTAATACCCTGATATCTTTAATAACTTTAATACTCTAAGAACTTTTGATTTTAGTTCTAATGTTTATTATTAATAGTATTATTATTATTATTATTATTATGATTATTATCATCATTATTATTAATAGTAACAAAAGTAACAAAAGTGATAGTAGTAATAATAGATTCACAGTTAAATTGCATTTTAGTTTTTACTGATTTTAAAATTACTACAACACTTTCCATCATAAATGAATATTCATTATTTACTATTATAATTCTAAATTATAATTATAATACAATTATTATATAGTTTATTTATTTATTGAATATTATATTAGAATTGAATAAAAATTAAAAAATTAAGAAATATTGTTTTCTAACGTATAGAAGGGGATATCGGACCCAGAAAATGGTCATTTTGTACTTTTTTTTATAAACAAATGAATGAAGTTTTTAAAAAACGCCGAACGTTAAGCCCTTAGGTATGTTTTAAATAATATACCCAAAATTTTCCAGATTTTAATCCATAATTTGATCACGATGTTTGGGTTGAAAGATGATGCCTTTTTAGATCAATAATTACCGACCAAACATTGTTTATTCAATTATTATTTAATAAATGCTTTTTCATTAAAAATCAAAACATCAAGCTCTTCCTTACGTTTTCAGCTATTCGTACGAATTTTTTCAGATTTTTAATGCAATATTTTAGATATAATGATTCCTGTAATTTAGGTCCGACATCCCGCGTTCAAAAATTCGCGCCAGAAATAGATGCGCATGCGCAACTCGCTACATTCATTTGTTTTAATTATTGTTAATATGTATGTTACTACTTATTATAATAATAATTATTATTATTACATCTTACAAAAAAATATTCAGCAATATAGAAATTTGTTAGTAAATGATAGCTAAATTAATTTTAATTACAGATTGTTGTCAAACGCAAGTTGAACAAAATATCCAAATGGCTGAAGAATATTTAGTTAACGTTCTTAAGAAAAACTCAAAATGTAAAAATTTCGATGATTTAAGATTCTGGTATTATTATCAGACAAAATGTACGACAGTAGAAGATTTATCACCCACAAGTAAATTAATAAAATTACATATTTTGAGAGCTTTTTATGTAGTATATAATCAAATAAACTAATTAGACTCTTCAGCTATTCAAATTGATTATAAAGAATATGGCCATATTGAAGAAGATGATTTACTTTTACCGCAAAAGGTGAACATCTTACTATCTCCTTCATCGGAACTTATTCCGAATTGCACGTGCAAGATTTGTAAAAGAATAACGTGTGTTTGTGTATGAAGTACCTTGTTGTACTTTTTGTTTTTGTCATAGAGAGAATACTTGCCGAAATGTGTACAATACAAAGTAATAATATATAATTTAATATAATTTAATTAGATTTATACGACAATTTTTGTTTATAGATTTTAATTTTGTAATAAGATATAAATAAAATATAACTGTGCTTGAAATTTGAATTTTCTTGTAAAAATGCTAAGCAACGATGATTTAATATAAATCCAAAATAACGATTTTAAAGGGTTAAACCCAGGTTGTAATGAAATTAACAACCAATTTGATTTTAAAAGTTGTACGACGTTTCGTCTGCCAGGTTTTGCAAACCTCTACAAGTACAAATAAATGTCAAACAGTTAGCACTGATGACTTGACTCTACTCATCTACGAGTAATGGAAGATCAGTGCTAACTGTTTGACACTTATTTGTACTTGAAGAGGTCTGCAAAACCTGGCACACGAAACGTCGTACAACTTGTTAAATCCAGGTTGTTAATTTCATTACAACCTGGATTTAACCCTTTAAAATCGTTATTTTGGATTTTATCATGACCATGAAGGGTGTACATTCTAAAAAAAATGATTTAATAAAATATGGTAAGCTGGAAAACAAAAATATATTTTAGATTTATGATAGTAATAATAATAATCATGATGATGTTGATGATAAACAGCAATTATGATCAAACAAACAGTTTTAAGGTATTAAAAAACAAAGTTTTTTAAAAACTCTCATAAACTTGCTTCTTAACGTTTATATATTATTAAAAGCGTATTATATATTTTTTGCAATATTTTTCATTTGTGCATATACAATATACATATTTTTATTTAAAAAAAAACTAAAAAAACTTGAAAAAAAATTTTTTCCGCTAAAAAAAATGAAGTTTTAGGTTTTTTTGCAATAAATTGTTAATAACTAATTTTCTGACCATTTTTCGATATTCCACCCAAAAAATTCGTATTCGACATAGTAGATTCTACAAGACCCTAAGTAGCGCCTAGACTAATAGTGCAATACCCTCGGTCATGACTCGTGTAGACCAGCCTGGTCAAGCCCAAACAGATGATTAAAAAGGAGAGTTTTAAAGTCATCTATGAAAGAGGGATTGAAGGTGATGGAAGGAAATTGGTTTAGAATGCGGGTAGAAGCTATGACAAATGATTTATTTAATGATTCGGTACGTGGCGAAAGATAGGTAAGAGGTTTAGGTGGATGACGAGAGGAAGAGCAGAGATTTTGGTCAGGGGTGATAAGTTATAAGTATTAAGTAAGTATAAGCCAGGGAACCAATGAGAGGATCGTCTGGAGTCGACCGATAGTCATTTTAAGCCCAATCTAAACGGGATAATGTGATAACGCCTCGCCAGGTTGCCCCCATACAAATCTCACGCACGCATTCAGCAGTCTCTGGAGTTTAAGATTCCTGGCCTTCTCTAAATCATGATAGACCGCACACGCATAATCAAAATGGGGAAAGATAAGTGTTGCTACCAAGTTCTTTCGGAGTTTCAATGACAAAGATTTGTTGTAATAACGCAGCGAGTGATCATGACTGCAAGCGATTTTACCGCGTTTTCATAATCTAAATAATCATTACATAATCTGACCCTCGGAGCAGTGTCCAGGTTGATACTAGTCAAATAGGCCTGACTACCAGGATCATAACCTTCGTTTTTTCCACATTTAATTTGAGATCGTTATTAACCTTTAGACTGCCGGCATGGCTCATATATGGGACAGTAATAAAATTATAGCTTTAATAATGGATATAGATATTTTGATGCATTTTTCTCAATAAGTAGGATCTCTGATCTCTAAAGTATACAGCTGAAACTATTTTCAGATCGAGGTATTCAAACAACCCGTAGGGGTAGTTTTGGCACCTCCATAGGTTGGGACAAACTTCAGGGTATGCTTTACATATGTTACAGTGTGTTTACGAGAAAACATCGTAGAAAAAATCCAACCAGCCAACTAATGATTTATCGAAGTTGTCACCCCCTCGCTAGGGGTAGTTGGGATGCTTACGGTTTTATTGATAACTAAAGGAGTATTTTTGGGGTCTTATTACATTGTAATATCAAGAAAATACTTTAAAAATGAATATATAGTAATTTAAAAAATTATAAATCTTTAACATTCACCCGATCGTTGCCAGCCGGACTGGCTCATATATGAGCCACCTGTGACCTTGACAACTACTCTAGAGATATGAGGTGTTTTATGTATAAATTTTGCACATAAAAAATATTAATTTATAAGGCAAAAATGCCGGCAGTCTAAAGGTTAATCGCCCAGCTAGCTATTGCATTCGCAACATGTGAAACGCGTTGAACTCTAGTGTCAAGGTCTGATGGAAAAAACGAATACTAGACCTGGGCGTCATCGGCAAATAACATATAATTACAGTATTAAAGGACCCTGGGCAAATCATTAATAAAACTGTAGAACAGAACAGGACCTAGGGCACTGCCCTGAGGTACACCCAGCATGGCAATCTCATCTACCGCGGCCTGTGCGCGGTCAACAAGATATCTAAAGAACCAATTAAGTACAGTATCAGAGCAGCCGATATCGCCCAACTTCCGGATAAGTTGATCATGGGGTACAGTATCAAAGGCTTTGGAGAAGTCGAACAAGACCAGAATCGTGATCATCCTAGAGTCGATAGCCCTTCTTACATCATCAAGTACACCTAGAAGAGCTGATTAATTACTATGTCCCTTTCGGAACCCCGCTTGCCTGGCTGATAATAAATGATTATTTTCGAGATACTCAACCAGCTGATCGTGCACTAATCTTTCTAGAATCTTTGATTCAGAGGAATTCAGAGGAAAGCAGACCATTAAATAAATCCGTTAGAGGTAACGTGAGTTGTGGTTCTAATAATTTTATCATTTTTGTTGCGATGCCATCAACACCTGCCGCCTTCGTGGAAGCTCTAAAGATGGCCCGCAGAACTTTTTTGGTTGATACAGTGTGAAATAAAAATGAAGGAGATAAGGGTGATAAATAACATAAATTAGTTAAGATGGATGCAAATGATTGTATGGAAAATGGTGACACATGATTGGAAATTGATGCATAATGGGTGTTGAGTTGATGAGTTGAGAAATGCTGTAGTGGTGAAGGGCTCGTCTTGGAGCAGAGACCCATGTTTTTAAGGTATTTCGAAGACTTAGTGGGTTCTTTTCGTTATGAAGTTTTGACTCCAGGAAGTGAAACTTACTGGAGTTAAGTGAATTTTTAACACGATTCCTCAGTAACTTATAGTTATCGTAAGCAGAAGCAGAACCCGAATTGCGGAAATGTCTGAACGCCACATTTCTGTCTTTAATATCAGCTCTGATATCTTGTGTAACCCATGGTTTGCGCTTGGCTTTAATGGTAATTAGTTGGAGTGAGTAATTGAGCTACTTAGGTTAGCTAAGGGGGAAGAGATTAAATCAAGGTGAGAAGATGATGATGGATTAATACGAGTGGTCAGGCCAGGAAGGTAAAGGCAGATTAGGAATGGGTGGAGAGAAAGAGAGAGGTGAGGCATGAGATGATCTATCTATGAATGAGGCAAAGGTAGTGGCAAGGAGATGAAGATTGCTCTTCTCCAGAATGGTTTAACACCAACCTGCGTGTTGGCAATCTTTAGACTAATACTAATGGCATCATGCCCTGCCGCGAAGGGAGCAATTGATTTATTATAAATAAACTCCGGTACTGGTTCACGAACCAGGATAAGATCTAACCAAGTATGAGAGGATCCCCCCGACGTCACCGCATGATGTGTCGGTTATGATGGTACAAGGAAAGGGCCCAAATCTTCTATCTTCATATCAATTTTGAAATCTCCGGTGATAACAACATGATTATATTTGGGGAGTAGATCTGAGAGAACTTCAAAAAATTTAAATGGATAGTGGTGAAGGGTGTGCCTTTGTGCAAAATCCCATATTCCGGAGATATCTCCAGGAGCTAGTTGGATTTATTCAATTTGAAAACTATTTCTGAGCTCCTTATAGTTTCTATAGTCCATCGGATCTCCTAAAATACGGAATTTTTTAAAAGCTTTATTTCTGTTTCTAATGCACCTTTTTATTTCTCGTGTGACCCAGGGTTTCTGTGAATTTTTAATAGTGATGAGTTTTAACGGCGTAAGAACATTATAAGAATTTAAGATCGAATGGCTAATGTTTGTTAAAAATGAGGAGACGACTTCAAATGATTTAAGGTTTGTGGAGAGGGGCTGGTCAGGCCAAGTTAGTGCCGATGAGTTATTCATGAATGATGCGAATGTGGTAGCAAGGATTTGAAGGTTTACCTCTTCCAGATTTCTCCTCCAAAACTTCCTCTCCCCTACTTTTTGTTTATTCGGCATAAATAATTCCAAACTAATGGAGTCGTGACCGGCCGCGAAGGGAGCAGTCGACTTAAGATAATTGGTACTTGGCATCGGCTCACGAATCAGGAAGAGGTCTAACCAAGTATGGGAGAAACCGTTCGATGTTTACCGCATGATGAGTCGGTTCAGATGGGATAAGCGAAAGGCCCAGTGCCACCAGACTCGCTCTCATCATGTAAGCAGCCGCACTATTTAAATTCATGTGGATATTGAAATCACCCGTGATAATAACGCTGTTGCAATCTGGTAGAATGTCCGAGAGAACCTCAAAAAATTCGCCCCGATAGGCAGCTGTTGGCCTACGGTAGACTACCGCTAAAAGAGTCGTCAACGAGCTACCCACCAAGCGTAAAGTTAAGAATTCCGGTTTGATGGAAAAAGCAGGATCGAGTTTGCAACAACGTTAACCTTATACTCCTCACGTATGTACGCCGCAACCCCACCTCCTCCCCTACGCACATGATCCAATCTGTGCAATACATATCCAGGTAGTTTAAAAATATCAGAGGAGTCGTGCTCAGTAAGGAAGGATGAATTAATGCTTCAATGGCTGCAAAATGAGTTTTTATACGATTGATGTTACTATGAAAAATGGAAAAGCAATTAGATGATATGATTTTATTATTTTTATTGGCCCGACCAGTCCTGTCTCATTTAGCATGCGAGGAAGATGAGGAGAGCGGCGGTAGATTATGAATGTCGGCCTCGGAGGTTATACGCGTCAATGGTCCATCTCTCGTCTCCTGTGTATAAACTTTTAAATTTACCTCTAAGGGCCTCCCATAGCCCAGCTCGGTACACTTTCGAGTCGCTAACGACCATAATTTAAAGGTGGTTTTCGGCCACAGTGGTCTCATAAAGACGGCATTGTCTCCTCCTTTTTCGAAAATTTCACGCGCCTTCCGTCTTTTGAGAAGGTGAGCTTTTTCCACGACCGCATCTCTGGCCGACGCAGATAATAACCGGATAACAATCCCTTTAGTTCTGGGTTGGGTTGTGTTCTCTCCGGTGACCGAACCCGATCGCGGAACCCAAGGACGAATGTCTATGACCTGTTTCATCAACATTGGCAGGTAAACTGCTACGAGCAATTTTTCAAAAAACATCCCGTCCGAGAGGCCCAAAACAAGTACTTCACACGTGTCCTTCAGTGAATGTGCAGAGACGGCAGTGCGCGAGGCGCTTACGGAGCACCTAGACACGTCTGACTCTAACGCCTGTAGTCTCGAGTTAACTGTATGGATTTTCGTGTTTACTTCATTTAATCTGAAGTTAGTCCGTTCCTCCAATGTATCGACATGCGTATGGAGCGCCCTAAGGTCCGCCCCAACCACGTCCACTTTTTCTTCAATCCGACCAACCATTTCGGTAATTAAATTTAAGAGCTTCCTTAAATCCTCCTTAAGATCGCGAGAGAGAGTAAATTAATAATTACATTAACAGTAATACATATGCAATAATTAAATAAATAAATAAATACACATAAGACGCTGAGAACAATTATCACAGTACAATATACTTATCTTCTAGTCGAGGCGAGGGATTTGAGGTGACATTATGCCCTCATTACACATTCTATTTGCCCAGTCAGTTTGGTCGAGTCCAAACACTAAATGTAATGAACTTTTGAAATGACTGATAGATGATTTGTCGAATGAAAATGGAGGAAGTTGGTTTATGATTTTAGATGCAATAATGACAAATGATTTATTCAATGCTTCGGTACGAGGAGGAAGGTAATTTACCGATTTTGATGGATGACGAGAGGAGGTGTGGGGGTTATGTTGGGGAGTCTTTAGTTTGATAAACTGATTTGCCAGATAAATGGGAGAGTTATGAGCGATGATGCTGTATGCAAGTGGACTAATGAGGTATGAGCGTCTGCACTCGACTAACAACCACCTGAGACTTAACCTATATGGAGTAACATGCTCCCTCCTCGCTATGTCCCCCCAAACGAATCGGACACAAGCATTCAGCAGCCTTTGAAGCTTCATATTTCTGGTCTGATCGACGTCATTATAGACTGCACACGCATAATCGAAATGCGGAAAAACAAGTGCTTCAACCAGACTCTTCCTAAGACCTCGTGACAAAGTCTTTTTGTAGTAGCGCAATGAGTGTAAAACCCCATGTACGCGACTCGAGATAGATAGCACCTACTTTGTCCAATGAAGAGAGGGAGAGATTATGACCCCAAGCGATTTAATCTCACATTCATAATTTAAGAGATTCGTTCCCAATCCAACCTTCGGGGAGTGTTCAAGTCGATACACGATAAAAAAGCCTGACTACCCAGAATCATAACCTTCGTTTTTTTTTCCATTTAGCTTCAGTCCGTTCGTGAGAGCCCATAGGGCTATCGCATTGGCATCTTGTGTGATACGTTGCACCCCTAATTCAAATTCTGACGGAAAAAACGAATGGTAGACCTGGCCATCATCGGAAAAAAAACAAAAAAATAAAAATAAAAAAAAAACTGAGTTACATTGATGCCTAACGCATCGATCATTGCCACCGTACCTCGCCTCTGGCATACAGGCGGTCGTCCATGTCACGTCGTCTGTTGCTTTCTTACTTCTGTTTCATATCTTCGACTGTGACGGTTATTTGGACTACAGAACATAAAGAGTTCGCTTCAGCCTTTCTCTGCTCTTGCGATTATACATTACTCATTTGCTCTTATTTATTGCTTCGGTTTTATTTTTTATTTTTTGTTTTTATTTCTTTATTTCTTTATTGACCAACTGTTCTTGAGGTTTTTCCTCTTATCTTCCTTTCTCTTCTTTCTTCCCTTCTCTCTTCTCTCTTCTTTCTTCCCTTCTCTCTTCTCTCTTCTTTCTTCTCTCTTCCTTGTATTTTGCCTACACTAAAAGAAGGAGTTCCTATCTACCTATCTACTCTCTCACTCACCCATCCTTTCAATCTGAGCTTTTACATTCATCCTTTCCTTTCGCTCAACTTTCATTCCACAAAACCCTTGTTTCCCCATCCGGAATGTTAGTCATTACTTTTGTTAGTACAACGTCTCTATCTACCTTGATTACCTGTTCTACTACCACTGTTAGTGCGACATTTATTAGTACGACTTTCGATTTTTAACCTATCTACTAACTTCCGTCTTTCACTCATTCAGTTTGTCTCTCTGCTCACTTATGCTTTTCCTTTCTCTCTACCCTATTTCTAGTTCTGAAAGATTAACTGAGCCTACGTCTATTATTCATACTTCGTCTTCTTCGGAAACTGCTAATTCTGCTATAGTCGCGGTTAAAGCCAAGTCTTTTTCTAAGTCTTCGATAGCAATTTTTACAAGCATAATGTCTTTAACCATCATGGTTAGTTTATCTATTCCCTCTTTGGTCGTCATCATCCCTTTCGTGTTTCTAGCTGCTTCTTCCATGTCCTGTACATATTTATGCCGTATGGTTTCGTACTTTACACATGCCCATAGAGCGTGTTCAGGGGTATCTGCCTCTCCGCAGCTGCATAGGTCGGATTCTACGAAATTAAAACTTTTCCTAAAAGATTGGAAATTCCCATGTCCACTGAGTATTTGGATTAGCCATTTACTCGGTTTAAACCAAAAATTTGCTAGTCTTTCTTCTATGCTGTGTAAAACCTCATATGTGCGTCTTCCTTTTATCGTATTGTCCCATCTCAGCTGCCATTCCTTTCTTATTTCCTGGTTTAGCTTTTCTATTGACAATTTTCTTTCTCTTCATGTGCCTCTTTCTGCTAGTCTTTCCTCCGATTGGGCTGTAAAGTTTTTATGTCGGTACTCTTTTCCTTTCCTTATGCAATATAGTCCGATCCTTCTCTCACATTCTAAGTCAATCGGTAGGTGACCCGTAATTGTCGTAATAGATTCGGCCGAGATGGTTCTGTATTCTCCTGTGGTTTTCATCAGAGCATATCTTTGCGACATTATGAGTTTCTTTTTCTGGACATTATTTGTGAGCCCGTACCAACCTGCTGCTGCGTATCTAATTATGGGTATGAACACTCCCTTGTATATTATATCTAGAGATCGATAGCCTAAGCCCCATTCCTCTCTTGCCAGGAAGGCCAGCCTTTCGAAAATTCCTCTGGTTTTCTTTGAGATCTCCGTAACATGCGTTTGTACGCTGAGGCCTTTGCCGAAAGAAACGCCCAGATATTTAAACGGTTCTTGCCTTTTGATTCTTTGTCCGTTTATCCTGATTAGTTGCTAACATTTTTGATGAAATGTTCCCTTTGCTAGTAGCATTGCGCACTTATCTGGGGCATGTTCCATTTTGACATTTTCACTCCATTTCTCTATTATATTTATGGCCATTTGTCCTTTCCGTTCCAGTTCTTTACGGGATTCTCCTTCGATTACAATGGCTTGGTCGTCTACATAGGCTATCGTCTCAGTCCGTCTGTGTACTTCTCTGTCTAGCTTGTGAAGCACTTCATCAAATACGACATTCCATCGAATTAGTCCTAGTAGAGATCCCTGCGGGCATCCCTTCGTCACATTTTTGCTTGCAAAATTGCTACATTCGGTTATAATAACTTTCATATTACAGAGATAATCCCTAATGATATTGTACAGTCTCAAGGGGCAGTTCATGCGTCTCAGATTCTTAAGTACTCCCGGCCACCATAAATTGTCAAATGCTCCTTTAATGTCCAGAAATATTATGATCACGTAACTACTGCTTGAGTTGTGCACTTTGGTCTTTAAGTGCACTATCGCATCTTCGGTTGATCTTCCTTTTCTAAAACCGTATTGTTTATCTGATAGACGTGGTTCCACAGTTAGATCTAATTTTTTGATTATCAGACCTTCCAGAATTTTTCCTAAAACTGGTAGCAGGCATATTGGTCTGTATGAGCTACTTAGACCAGGATCTTTTTCTTTTCCCTTCTTGATTGTTATTACTTTGCCTGTTTTCCAAGTATTCGGAAATATACCAAGTTTTAGACAATTGATATATAGCCTTAGCAGTTCTTCACCAACTACTGTAATAGCAACTCTTATTATTTTCAGATCGAAACAGTCGATTCCTGGCGTTTTTCCTAGTTTCATTTTCCTTACTACTTGCACCATTTCCTGCCTTGTAAACCTTTCAGTTTCGCTGTATTCGTCTGTGTATCTTTGATTTTGTTGCCTTACTTCTCTCTGTTCTCTCCTCTCTGGCTCCAGATTGTCGTCTGGAAAGAGCTGATGAAGAATTTGCTCTGCTGTGTCATTCCAGGTCATAGTGTAGCCATCGTCTGTCTTTACGTTACTTGCGATTTCTTTGACTCTAGCTTTTTTGGCAACCAGTTTGTATGGTAAGCTCCATGGATTGTCATTTCATTGTTTGGTCACAAATTCTTCCCATTTTTTGGTTTTAGTTATGTCTATTAGTCTTGTATATTGTCGCTTGGCCAATTTATAGGTCATTTTTGCGCGTTCTCTAATGTTCGGATCTCTCTCCTTTTGAAATTGTCTGCGTAGCCTGTTTGTATGTTTTTTGGCCATTGTCAATTCCTTGTTCCACCATGAAACTTTTCTACTCGTCTTGTTCTTAATGGGTATAGCTTTGTCACATGCTATTTTTAACCCATTTATTATGCCTTTCATTCCAGCAATCGTTGAACCAATATCTTATTGGTGCGGTTGGGCGTTCCAATTTTCTCTCAATGTATTAATAAACAATCCCCAGTCCGCTTTACTTGTTATATAGCTTTTGATGTAATCTAGCTTCCTGTATCTACCTCCCTGAGCTTGTTCCACTAATTCAAATGTTATTGCGCTATGGTCACTCGATGTCCAGTATTCTTGGACTTTCCAGTTTTGTATTCTTTGTGCCATATCTGGTCAGGTTAGAGTTACATCAACATATCCATCTCCGACTTCATTTGCGACTGTTGCAATACTATTGGGATCGTTTATTACTGTGAGATTATTCTGGAGTATAAATTCTTCTAGTTTTTCTACTTTTGCATTCGTTTTCATTGGGCCCCATAGTGGAGATCTTGCGTTCGAATGAATACCAATTATAAAGCTCTTTCCTTGTAAAGCCGTCACTATCGCTTGAAGCGATCTTAGATGTATCTGAATATCATCTTTTAGTTGGAAATATCCACTAATTAGGTATATTTTATATGGTACTGATATTTCTGCTATTGCGAAGTGCGATGAGCATAAGTTAGTGATTTGCATCGCTATCACATTCGGGTCTGTTATCTCACTCAGACTCCGATTTCGATCTTGTTTTCTTGGCCATTCCGGGCTTTGCCCTTATTGGCTCTTTCGACTCCTCTTTCGAGGAAGATGACAGGCCGCGCTTGTTTCCTTTACTATCCTTTTCTATTTCTTTTGGTTTACGCTTGGGTAAACCAGCTCCTAATATTGTTCCTTTAAGGTTGGGTTCCCCTTCTGTTTCTTGTCTGTGCACCATTGGTTTATTCTTGTTGTGAGTTGACATCTCATATTTTATTTTATTAGTGGGCTCTTTGTGCATCCTCTTGATTGCACGACGCTATAAACTCTAGAAAGTTATTCGGTGATCACCTATTCGTAGTTGTTGTTTGACGGGTTTGACCGTGAGCCTTAAACGTATCGTGGCCTCGTCCATGTGCCGCCTGGAGCAACCTCAGCAAGTTTAATTTTTACACACGCTGCTACAGGGCAGCCCGACTAACTGGCGAAAAAAGCCCGGGCCCTGGTACTATCGTGCGGTCCGGGCGTGCACGATCGGCGATCCGAGCGCCGACCTCCCGGTATATATGATGTACCCTCTTTACATCCAGGTATAGTACTTTCCGTCGAGCTATAGGTTTTCACTGCCTCCCTTGCTTGGCGCACTGCCTTCTCGTGTCGCAGATACATATACCCTGAGTTTGCGTCTTAACACCAGCCGGCCACCTCTCAAACCAGCCAATGCCCATTGCTGCGATTTAGCCTACCGAGACGCTGAAGTTAACAATATCAGCCATCGGCGTTTCCCCCTCTGGCGGCGTGGACGCACGCACTTGGTTTCCCAGAGGCATCGGCGAACAGCATATAATCGCCGTGTGAATGAACTTTCGGCAGATCGTTAATATAAATAGAGAAAAGTATTGGGCCAAGAACACTGCCCTGAGGCATTCCCGCATTTATCTCGAGCCAATCCGAACATGCCCGTCTCACTCTCTACTGCATGCATGCGGCCTACAAGATACCGATAAAACCAAGTTAATCCGCATCAGAGCAACCAATTTCACACAATCTTGTATTAGTTTGTCAGAGGCACAGTGTCAAAGGCCTTGGAGAAGTCGAACAGGACGAGAATCGTGATCTTCCTGGCATCAATGGCTCTCCTAACATCATCTAGAAGACCCAGAAGTGATGTCTGGGTACTATGTCCCTTACGAAACCCTGCCTGTCTATTAACAAGAATATGATTATTCTTAAGGTATTCAGACAACTGATTGTGTATAAATCTCTCTAAAATTTTTGAATGCTCACAAAGCTTTGCAATCGGCCTTGTATCTGAGCACGATTCAACCCTGGTCGACTTCGCCAATAGAAACAGTAATACCATTTTCCAGCTCTCTGGAAAATAACCAGCTGAAATCATGTTATTAAAAAGATCAACAAGGTGCAGTGTTAATTGAGGCTCCAACAACTTTAGCATTTCTACAGATATGCCATCAATCCCCACTGACCTTGAGGACGCTCCCCAAATTGCATGTTGAACTTCTTTCGCGGTTATAACTGAGAAATGAAAAGAGGAAGATGAGGGTGATGTAGGACAAGAATTGCATGATATGGTTGAAAATGTTTGGATGGAAAGTGGTTGAACATGATTTGAGACAGAAGCATAATGACAATTTAACTGTTGAGACGTGAAAAATTTAAGCGCTGATGGATTTGTCTTTGAGCTGAGGCCCATGTTTTTGAGGCATTTCCGTGCTACTAAGTTTTTTTGCCAGGAAGTGAAATTTACTCGAGTTGACAGCATTAGATACATGATTTCGAAGACCCTTGTATACGTTATAATCATCAACTGAACCTGTAGCACGAAATCTACTAAAAGATGCGTTTCTGTCTTTGATGCTTGCTTTGATATCCTGAGAAATCCATGGTTTGTGATTTGTCTCAATGGAGTGAAATTTCATAGGAGCTAACATGTCAAATGTAGATAAAATTGAATTGCATATAAATGATAATGTAGATAAAATAGTGCTGTGATTGGCATTAGATGAATGAACCTGATGTGAATGCGGACTAGATTGATAATTACATGGAGACATATCCATAGATACAGACTGGTCAGGCCTAGGTTGGGTGAATGATTGTGATGAGGAAGAGGAGGTGATGTATGAATTGAATGTAGTTGCGAGATTATGAAGGTTGATCTCCCCCAAATTTCGTCTCCCAAATATCTTCACTTGAGACTGCTCGTTATCAATCCGAAAGGTAATACTTATAGCATCGTGTCCAGCTGCGAAAGGAGCTGACGTTTTAACATATTCATGTTCAGGTACTGGTTCACGAATAAGGAAGAGATCCAACCACGTATGAGATGGCCTGTCCGATGTCATTGGGTGATGCGTTGGCTCTGACTGGATGAGTGAAAGTCCCAGTGCCGATAAGTTAGCTCTAAACCTATCCGCCGTGGCACTGGTGGAATTCATGTCAATGTTAAAATCCCCAGTGACCATGACATACTTGTATCGTGGTAGTATGTCCGACAAGATAAAAAAAAAGTCTGTAGGGTAAGCGGCCGATGGCCTGCGGTATACCACCGCTAACACCAACGAAACTGATTTGCCTGTCAAACATAGAACCAGAAACTCCGGTGCATTCGAGAAGATAGGTTCAGAGTGCGCGATGATCCTTACCCCAAAATTATCGCGAACATAGGCTGCCACACCATCCCCCTCCTTAACCTCACGATCCAATCTATGCAACGTATAGCCCGGCAATCTAATAATCTCAGAAGAGTCATGACTTGTAAGGAAGGATTCGGTCATCGCAATGACATCATGAGAGGCTGGATGAACTAGTGCTTCAACGGATGCGAAATGCGTTTTAAGACAATTTATATTCGAATGAAAAATCGATAATGACTTTGATGATTTTAATGCTTTGGCCCAACCAGCCCTGTCTCACTTGGTATGAGGAGAGAGAGGAGGAAAGTTTGTAAAATCAGCATCTGAGTTAACACGCTTTAACGGATCATCCCTCACCTCACGCATAAATACAACTAAGTCCATAACTATGGGCCTCGCGTAGCCCAGTTCGCTCGATTTACGAATTGCTGCTTGCCACAATTCGAAAACAGGTTTTGGCCAAAGAGGCCTGATAAATAATACATTATCTCCATCTTCACCGAAGATGTCCCGCGCTTTGCGACCTTTTAAGAGTCGGGCTTTCTCAGTTACCGCATCCCTGGTTATAACTGAGGACATTTTTATAACCAAGCATCGCGTGTGTATCGGAGCAGGAGGAGAACCCGTTGTTTGTTTTCAGCCGCGGGGTCCAAGGGCGAAGGTCAATTATTTGACTGATTAACTTTGGCAGCTTTAATTCCTTAAAAACATTGATCATTAGATCGTTATCGGATTTTACGGTTTCTTTAGGCAGCCCCGTAATAAGTAGCTCGCATGTGTCTTTTAAAGTAGGCGATTGTGGCATTGTATTTACATCGTTGCTACCCATTTCTAAACTGCTAGCCCGGTTTTCCAACTTATCCATGCGCTCATCCATAACCGTGAACTTTATGTCGATCTCTTCTTCGATCAAACTAACTTTCGCTTTCAAGTCTTTAATTTCTACCTTGACTTCGTTCACTTTGCCCTCAACACGGTTCACTACTTCTAGAACCAATTTAAGGTCGCTCCGTAAGTTGTCCTGCAAATGCCGGGTAAAAACTTCTAACCACGGTGACAGAGCGGCCGCCATCGGTACGGAGTCTACGTGAGTATCGTGCGCCGCCTGATTGGGCATAGCGGGCGGAGCGCCGCGAGGTTGCTGGGCAACCTGCAACGTTGATGGCGATGGAGGCGAGGCTACACGCTTAGCGCAAGAGGTGATAGGAGTAGGCGTAGTCGCCGGCGCGGCACTGTCGGTCGTGATAGACTGGCGCGGTAACCCGGGCGGTGGCGCCCTCATGTCGTTTGAAGCTGGTACTTGAGAGAGAGAGAGAGAGAGAGAATGAGAGAGAGAGAGAGAGAGAGAGAGGAGAGAGAGAGAAATTAACTTGCAATAAATAATAAACATAACAATAAAAATAAAAACAATAAAATCTCAGCGCTAATAAAATCAAATAAGAGAAAATGTCGGAGAAATTAAAATAAAACAAAACTTCGGCGCAAGATAAAAATCTCAAGGAGTAAAGGACTCCATGAACGCGTTGTGAAATTTACGCAACCTGACGAGACCAATCTAGGGTAGGAGTAATACAGACGCCCAATGATTTGACTTGTAATTCATAATCAAGTGGATTGTCTCCGATTCTAATTTTCGGAGCAGAATTCAACTGAATGCGCGAAATATAGGCTCGACTACCCAAGATCATCACTTTCGCCATTTTTACGTTTAAACTTAGCCCATTCGATCTCGCCCAGTTCTCCACCGCGTTGGCATCCTCCGAAATTTTCTGGACTCCCTGGGCGAGATCTGGGTATCATCCGTGAAAATCATGTGGTTAGAATGCTTTAAAACGCTTAGTAGATCGTTAATATAAATTGAAAACAAAAGAGGGCCCAGAACACTGCCCTGTGGAACCCCCCTAAATGTGTCAAGCCAGCCAGGCCGAGGTGTTTCCTAGTTCATCCACCACCACCTGAGAACGGCCTACAAGGTAGTGGAAAAACCAGGTTAAGATCGTGTCCGAGCACCCCAAAAAACGCAGTTTACGGAGCATAATATCATGCGGCACTGAATCGAACGTCTTGGAAAAGTCGAACAGGATGAGGGTGGTGATCATGCGCTTGTCAACTGCTCTCCTAATATCATCCAGCACACCAATTGGTGCCGTCAGAGTACTGTGCCCCCGGCGAAAGCCGGCTTGTCTCTCAATAACTAAGTTATTACAATTAATATAATCAGTAAGTTGTTCATGAACCAGTTTTTCTAGAATTTTGGAGATTTCGCTGAGCTTAGCAATGAGCCTGGTATCAGACGGCAAGACCACCCTGCCCGACTTAGCCAGTGGAAAAAGCAGGGATTTAGTCGAGGGCTCTGGAAAGGATCCGGTTGAGAGAGAAGTATTAAATAGATCAGCCAGGTGAGGTGCGATCTGGGGTGCCAAGCACTTTAGCATGGGAACATAGATCCCGTCATAGCCTATGGCTTTAGAAGAAGCCCTGGAAATGGTGGAAAGTACCTTATGGGGAGCGATAGGAGCGAAATGAAAAGAAATTGCAGGATAAAAAGAGGATAAAAAATCCAGGGAAGCGATGAGTGACCGAAGATGAGCAAAAGTGAAGCGAGAGGGTGAATATGACATGGATGCGTAATGGTTATTGAGCTGATTGAGTGAAAACATGCTAAGAGGTGACTGAGATGGTTTAGCCACAAGACCCATGTTCCTGAGCTCTCTCCGCAGACTTGAGGAATTGGCTGCAGACTTGATTTTGTGATTGTAATAAGTAAATTTACTCGAGTCCAGAGAGTTTTTAACCGATATCCTATATAAAATTAACTTAACAGAAATCATATGTGGCGCCCTCTGTATTATATACTAATACATATTTAGTTGTATGCCCACAGATGGCGCTGACAAGCGTTAACGTAATATAAGATATAGTACACAATGTTAGTAAAAGTAATTACAAAATTGATTGTAAAAAAATATAAAATTACTGTAAAAGTAAATGAATAGTATACTGCAAAACTTATAAACGTATCTAATTGGTTTATCCGATTGGAATGGACTGAAGAAATGGCAAATTATATGTGCAAATTATTTTTATATTATACATGTGTAATATTAATTCTAAAACTTAAAGTAGAGTATGTATGTACTACCTCTGCACTTTGCGTACACTTTATTTGTACTGTATTACTGTATTTGTACTTTATGGTAACGTGTACTGTACGTACACTTTATGAATTGTGTACTGTAAGTACACTTTATATGGTACCGTGTACTGTACGTATACTTTATATGGTACCGTGTACTGTACGTACACTTTATGATAACGTGTACTGTACGTATACTTTATGGTAACGTGTACTGTACGTACACTTCATGGTAACGTGTACTGCACGTACACCTTATGGTATCCAAATGTCAGTCGGTATTGTACTTTTCAATTTTCACTTTGATTTGTATTGCAATTTAATTGTAAATTTTGATTTATAATTAATTATAAGAGAAGTTACGCATATTCATCTACTAAAATTACAATTTTCTTATCAGTGTTACGTACATTATAATTTTCAATGAACTTAAAATATGATCTATTATAGTACATAATTAAATTTTTAATCCAGTTCAATTTTCATTACCGCCGTTTAACTCATATACTTTGTCGAGTTTTAGTACCATTTATTCCTGATGAAAAAAATATGTAACATTACTTTAACTTAATAAGATTTTCATAATAATAAACTTTCTGAATGGTACTAGCGTCTGCTTTTTAAAATTAAATTTAAATTGTTAAAGTTTTCTACAACTTATAATATTATTAAAATAAGTATTTCTGAATAATCTCCATAATTTTAGCACCTAATTGGAATGTTTAAATGAATTTTTTAATCACTACTAAATTAAGCAATGAGCAAAACAGTTATTGGTAAACAACAAGTAAACCTACTTCTATGGAGACCGTTCATGGAGAGACATGTGATTTTATCTTTATATACAATTTTGATTGTTTCATTAAGTTTATTTATGCTAAGTTTTATTTTCTACAATTAATGCACATGTAGATTATAAAAAGGATATTTACTATGATACTGTTGAACAGCTGATAATATATAATACATAATTAATACATAACCTAATGGAATTAGTAGGAGGTGCGTGTAATCGTCGAGTCAAACTGTGCACGCACCTTCTTGAGGAAACCGTTGTCTGCTACTTCCTAATAAGCTCAATCGGGATATGGCTATTAATACAAAATAGTTTTCTATATACATTTTGTAACGATCACGTAGGGTATTAGGGCATGGCGACAAGGGCGAAATAAACGATTGATAAAAATAGTAATAATTTATTATAATAATAGATAAAGGGTTTTGGGCGCCAGCCGCGTATAATTTTGGCGAAATTATAAAACGAATTCTCAACGGCGTACAACTGCTACGAGAGTCGAAAAGGGCGAGAAGAGGGGAGAGATGGGAAGCATACTTACAAAAGAAGAATAAATGCACTGCACTTATAACAAAGGCGTGCATTCACCTTGGCAGTATAGATGAGCATATCCTGGGTTGACGCTTGAAATGTTGCTCTCCTGACACACACACACACACACGCACGCACGCACGCACGCACGCACGCACGCACGCACGCACGCACGCACGCACGCACGCACGCACACACACACACACACACACACACACACACACAAGGTAGTCCGCCACGGGAAAATTAAGGATCGTATTGCCAACGCGACGTCAACGTTGCCGCGACGGCGTACTGAAGAGCTCTCTCGAGCTTTGACAGGCTCGTTCACTACTTCGCTGGACGGGCCCGACGTGCGCGCGCAACTTGCGTCGAACCGTTCGTCGACCGCCATCGACCCGCGTACCGTGTACGGTGAGTCTTCGCCGTCGTGCGGATATAGCCTCATTTATTGTACATGGTTTTAAATTTATTTAATAACAATATTTTTGTAGGTGAACAGAAAACTACGAAACGGGACACACTCGGCGCGTCGTTCAGATTGTCTTGCGTCGCAGATATCCATCGAGAACTAAAAAGCAAACACAAATATATTGTAAAAAATTATATATTCTTTTTATAGCAGTGTTTGTGTAGGTAAACCGTAAATTATTTTTAGTAAGGCTTACGCAAAAACTTCTTTTTCGGAAAGCTGCGACGATTGATTATTGTCGCGTAGAATCTGCAAGGCGAGACACTCTCGGCGCGTCGTTTAGATTGTCTCGCTTGGTAAATATCCACCGATGTGTTATAAGCAAACACATAATATTTTGTAACAAATTTTATATTTTTTTTATAGCAGTGTTTGTGAAGATAAACCGAAAATTATTTTTAGTCATATTATTATTCATATTAGACATTTAGTCGAACATCTATTAAATTATTACTAATTGCTGCACAATGTTATGGAGTGGAATCGATTTTTATTTTCTTACAATCATTTTGTCGTTATTGATATTAATTTTGATATTTGCAGTTACTATATAACCAACGTTAAACTGTCTGAATTGACATAAAAAAATCAACAAACTACGGTATTTCAAATAAAAGTTATAAAAGTGGCAGCACATTCTTTTTTAGAACTGACACAGAACGGAGAAACGTTTATTTCCATCCCTAGTATATGATACAAGCTTCCTACCGTCTTACTATCCATCGTATTTTTCTTTTAATTTTTTGTCGTGCATTTTTGTCTTACATTATCACAACTTTTACCAATATCGTGAACTTATGTGTCTGCACCGCATATCTTAGGCCACGGTCCATTTTTAACAAATTTAAATTAAATCGTTGTAGTCTGTTGACAAAGAGAGGTTATGTTTCAACTCGTATTTTTCAAATTTTAACGATATTTTATCATAAATTCAACTTTTGTACTTGTTATACACTTAAAATGTATATTAAAAATATGCCTCTAACCTGTTTTGTAGCTGCCATTATGTTAAATAATTGGAATTAAACAAATAGTGCACCCAACATTCAATGTCGATATAGTACAATGTATTTGAAAGTACGAAGTGCGTGCGGCAGACGGCCCAAATCGGTGCACGCACTTCCTATAGAATCCGTCGCTGTAGACTGAGAGGTTATGTTTCAATTCGTATTTTTTAAATTTTAACGATATATAACCATAAATTCAACCTTTGTACTTGTAATATACTTTAAATCTGTATTAAAAATGTACCTCTATCGCGTTTTGTAGCTGTCATTATGTTAAGTAATTGGAATTAAACAAATAATGCACCCAACATTCAGTGTCGGTACAGTACAATGTATTTGAAAGTACGATGTGCGTGTGGCAAACGGCCCGATCGTGCACGCACCTCCTGTAGAATCCGTCGCTTATTCCACCACGAATGAAATAAAACATATTTTAATAAGCTGGAAACGCTTAGCAACGCCACCTACTGGTGGATTTTCAAACTACGCAGCTGAACTTTTTCTTACTCTTCGGTCTGCTAAATTACACATTTTTAAAAGGAATGAATATCTTTTTTATTTTTAATTTAATTTTTCAATCGATTATGTATTCCTCTAGTTTTTACTGAAAAATGATTCTAAGATAATGTAAAATGTTGCCTCTACTTTGTTTCTTGATGTTTGTAATTGCAATCTATATTTATTTCCATCGCAAATATCTAGTACCAGCTTCCCAACGTCTTTGTATCAATCGTATTTTTCAATTTATTTCTTCGTCGTTCACTTTTGACTGTTTTTTTTTAGTATTCCAACATTTACCAATATGAGATCGTATTTTTCAAATTTTAAGCACGTTTTAACACAATTCAAACTTTTGTACTTATAATTTATTTAATATATGTATTATAAATATGCCTCCACTTCGTTTATAGGTTGTCATTGTATTAACCCATTAAGTCCCAGCGCGAAGAAATTTTACTCTACGTTTGAGCTTGAATAGTTTGATAGAAACTACAATAAATTAATTCGGAAATAGTCATTCCTATTATTTTCGGGTGTGTTCTACACAATGCAATGGTTTAAAATATTGAAAAATTTGATTTTCAATTAGTAATTAACAAATTAAAATAAAAACGGATTTGAAAAGATATGTTAGTTTGTGCACTTTTGTGCTTATTTGCGACAATAAAATTAAAATTGCTTCTCCCTGTAATTTTCGATTGAAAAAAAAAATCTCTTAAAGAAACGCAATTTTTATTTTAATTTGTTAATTACTAATTGAAAATCAAATTTTTCAAGGTTTTAAACCATTGCATTGTGTAGTGCACACCCGAAAATAATAGGAATGACTATTTCTGAATTAATTTATTGTAGTTTTTATCATACTATTCAAACTCAAACGTAAGAATAAATTTTCTTCGCGCTGGGATTTAATGGGTTAAATAATAGCAATAGGAGAAATATTCCAATAACAAACAATGCAACACCGCAGTGTGCCATAAGTAACAGTATTATAACAAAAAGAAAATACATATATATACACATTAATGCATATATATATATATTTTATATTTTACAACTCATTATATTCTTGCTTGCTCCACAAGATATATGAACCTAGGTACATAAATAAGCATGATTGATATTTTTATCCTACATAATTCATATAATATCTTTTATCCAAGCTTTAATTTTTCTTTTTAAAGTCTTTTTATTTATTGACAAATATTTGAGATCATGAGTTAAATTATTAAATAATCTAATTGCTACTATATAACTGTTTTTATTACTTATTGTTTTGTTAATTTTTGGTATTATTATACTTTTGTTCCTAGTTTTACTATTTGATTTTGTGTACATATCGTTAAGTGTTTTATAATGATAACATATTGATTCCAATGCGAAAATTTGTTCCAGATTCAGAGGATAGTTATGCGTTATATATCTGTTTTTATTGATTATTTTTAATAATTTATTCTGTAAATTTTGTAGTAATATTAAACTATTTTTATACGCTCCTCCCCATGCAATTATTCCATAATTAATTATGCTGTTAAAAAATGCATTATATATTAGCATTAATATTTTTGTCTGCATAATTTTTGATAAGTTATAAAAAATAAAAATTAAGTATTTAGTTTTATTAATTATATAATTAATGTGTTGGTCCTATTTAATATTATAATCAAAAATTATTCCTAGGTATCTACAACTTTCGACTCTTTTAATATTTTTTTCTTTAATTTTTATGTCTAATTTATATGGAACACTATCACAGTAGTTTCCGAAGGTTATATATACCGTTTTATCAACATTCAATAATAGTTTATTTAATTCAAGCCAAATGGCGACTTCTTTTAAATGATTGTTCATTCATTATTATCATTTGATCCATTAGTCATAATGTCATTTATGTATAGTAAAAATAAGAGTGGTCCTAATATGGTTCCTTGTGGGACTCCTGTTTTTATTTCTTTGAAATCACTGTATATATTATTTATTCTAACTCTTTGTTTTCTCATAAAAAGGTAATTTTTAATTAACTTATATGCATTACCTCTAATTCCATAACAGTATAATTTTTCTAGTAAAATTTTATGATTAACAGTATCAAAAGCTTTCGCCAAGTCTAAATATGATATGATAATTGGCTTACTTTTGTCTAGACTGTTACATATAGAACTGTTAATATAATTTAATGCGTCTGTAGTTCCTTTATTTTTCATAAAGCCATATTGTTGTTCAGCAATTATTTTATTTTTATTTATGAAATTATATAATCTATTGTAAATTATTTTTTCAAAGATTTTTGCTATATTAGGTATTAGTGAGATTGGCCTATAGTTAATAGCCCTGTGTCTATCATTTGCTTTAAAAATAGGAACCACTTCTGCTTTTTTAAGTGCATCGGGCCACACTGAGTGTTTGATGCATAAGTTAAAAGTATTAGCTAAAGCTTCTTTAATAAAATTTATAATTGTTTTTAATACTTTAGTATTGATTTTGTCTACATCACCCATTTTTTCTTTCATATTCAATACTATATTTGTAATTTCTTCACTCGATGTTGGGTTAATAAAGATCGTTTTCATGAGAATTAGCACCCTTCATTTTTTTAATTTGATATATTTTTCGATCTTGAGGGTCAATGCAGGTGTTTCAGTTTTTAAATAAATAAAAACACTTATATAATGCTAATAAGCAACGTTTCGTCCGCTTAGGTTTGCGGACCTCATCAGGCAATGCTATTTATTCAACACAGAAAATAAATTTTACATTTTTAAACATATTAGATTTAAAAAGAACAACAAAATTATAACTTTAAATTACCATGTGTATCACCAACGTTTCACTTCATGCTTATACTTAAGCGCTACTGAACAAATATTTATAAACGGTCAACAAACTTTATATCAAAGATATACCAATAACTGATTTTAATACCATTTGTAATACTAAGAAGTTAATAAATTTATATCAGGTTAATAAATGTTTCTATATAAACGGCTCAAATATTGTGTATCTTCCTTTCTATTTATTGTAAAATTGTTATTATTAATGTGAATCATTTTATTGTCACATTCGGATTTTCATCGGGAAAATATAAACATTGTACAAAAATTGTTATCTGAAAATGATTACCCAACACGATTTGTGAAAACATCAATAAACAATAGACTCAGGAAAATTAAACACATGAACACAATTAGATTAGGGGAAAAAAAGAATAAACACTCAATTGGTATTTTACCTTTACCTTACTACAAACAGTTTTTCAATAAATGTACTTCGATGTTAAAAAAATATAACTTCTCGACTGTTCCAATGATGAACAACAAATTAAATAATATAATTGTGTTGGGTAAAGATTTTACAGAAAAATGGAATGTTACTGGTGTAGTTTATAAAATTAATTGTAAAAATTGTTCTGCTTGTTATGTAGGAGAAACTAAACGTAGTCTAAAGGAAAGGATTAACGAACATAAAAATAAAAAAAACTCAGAATCTGTAATATCGCTACACATGGATAATTATAAACACGAATTTGACTGGCAAAATACTAAAATTTTGGATAAAGAACCACTTTATAAGAAAAGAATTATTTCCGAAATGATTCACATTAATAATAACAATTTTACAATAAATAGAAAGGAAGATACACAATATTTGAGCCGTTTATATAGAAACATTTATTAACCTGATATAAATTTATTAACTTCTTAGTATTACAAATGGTATTAAAATCAGTTATTGGTATATCTTTGATATAAAGTTTGTTGACCGTTTATAAATATTTGTTCAGTAGCGCTTAAGTATAAGCATGAAGTGAAACGTTGGTGATACACATGGTAATTTAAAGTTATAATTTTGTTGTTCTTTTTAAATCTAATATGTTTAAAAATGTAAAATTTATTTTCTGTGTTGAATAAATAGCATTGCCTGATGAGGTCCGCAAACCTAAGCGGACGAAACGTTGCTTATTAGCATTATATAAGTGTTTTTATTTATTTAAAAACTGAAACACCTGCATTGACCCTCAAGATCGAAAAATATATCAAAGATCGTTTTCATATTGTTATTAGGTAGCTTAATTTTTCTATTATTAGGCTCGATAATTTTTTCACTTAGTTTTTCTCCTATCTCACAGAAGTAAATGTTCATATTATTTGCTATTTTTTCAGGATCAGAGATCCTACTATTGAATTCATCATAAATATAATTTATAGTACTTTCTGTTGTTTGTTTTTTACCTAATTTGGTATTTATAATTTTCCATAAGTTTCTTGCGTTATTACAATTTTTTTCAATTAAGTTTTTTTCATATTTAATTTTAGCGTCTATAATTACTTTATTTAATAATTTTTCATATGTCTTATATTCAGCTTTTAATACAGTATTATTTTTGTCTAATTTCCATATGTTATATACATGTTCTTTTCTTTTGTATGATATCATGATTCCTTTAGTTATCCAAGATTTTCTTGGTTTTGTTTTTGAATTCTTTGTGTTATAACAATTGTTCATTTTTGATCTTTCAATGCATGTTTTTATATTATTTATTATTAAGTCTATATTCATATTAGGATCTTGCATAAACAATGTTCTCCAATTTATCTTACTTGCCTCTCTTTGTAATTTCTTATAACTAATATAGTTATTGTTGGTATTATCATTTTCCTGTAATTTACTTTTTTCTATGCTTACAAATAGAGGGTAGTGATCAGTAAACGGATTAGTTATTTTAAATGATTTATAGTATATATAATCTGTTTTAAAAAAAATATTGTCGATGCAAGTTCCTTTACAATTATCTATAGCCGGTCTTGTAACATCCTGAAAACAGGGAATGTATCCCTTTTCTAGGAAGTTATTTAAAAATTCTTGATTAATAATATTTAGTTCTAATAAATCAATATTAAAATCTCCTATTACTAAGTGATTTTTCAAATTTTTGCTGATTTTTAAAAATGTATTCAAGTTCATTACAAATTCAGTTTTTGGTAGATCATGTGACCTATATAATGCTGATATTTCAATCTTATAATTTTTATCTATCATTATACTAGAATGTAATATGTTTAATCAAGATCGAAAAATATATCAAAGTAATATGTTTAATTTACCAATTTCGATGATATTAGTATTTTCATTTAAATTTCGATTTATAAATATAACAACACCATCTGATCTATTTATCCTACTATTATTATAATAGCACTTATATCCTGACAATTGATAGTGTTCAAAGCATTCTGGATTCCAAGTTTCTGAACAAATTATAATAAACGGTTTGTTTATTAAATTTTCAACAAATATTTCTAGTTTAGAAAAATTTGCATTTAGGCTTCTTATATTTACATATAAAATAAGTTTATCCATAACATTTATATTTTTATTAAAATTTTCCATATCTTGGAATGAAATTTCTTGTTGTATTATATCTTGACAATTAATATGATTCGCCATTTCTATTTTTGTTCTTTATTGTTGGATTATATGGATAATTCGTCTTCTTTATCTTCTGTTGTAGTAAATACTTATATGTTTGATATTCTTTTTTGTTATTTGCATGGTGATTAGTTGCGTTGTTTGTATTCTTGTTATTATTATGATCATTGCAAGTTTTACATTTAGTTTCTTCTTTCTTTTTACAATTTTTATAGTTGTGATTTCCTGCACAATATATACACTGAGAGAATTTTTGGGCGATTGTTGTAATTGCTCAAGTCAGCTGATGTACATAACCTTTTGGGCAGCAGCTCTACTAATTTTTGTACCGATGCTGCCCAAAAGTGCGGATTTTTCGCTGTTTGAGCGACACTAGCGCCACAGTTGGACGTCTGGTGTACAATTTTTGTACAGCATCTGCCCAAAACGCTCGTGCGAATACTGTAACGCGTTTCGGACGTCTGGCGTACTACCACTTCCAGCATAGGTCCAAAAATTTTCTCAGTGTACATTTCGTTTCATTAGTACATCTTTTCTCACTATGGCCATATTTACAACAATTCATGCAAATATTTAAATTAAAATCGTCGTATATTTGACATCTATTGCATCCGAAATATATTTTTTTTGTCTTTCATTAAGAAATCATATGCTTTAGAATTAACTTCAATTATAACAGACCATGTATTGTTTTTCTGGTTAAAGTATTTGTGCACTACTTTTACTTCTTCGTCTTGTGTCAGCATATTTCTTTCTTTTATTTCATTCTGTATTTCATTAATATCTGTATTTTCCAAATTACTTTCAATTCTAGTAATTTTCAATCGTGGATTCTTTTTTTGTTCAATTTCTATTTTTGCATCCAATCTTCTTTCTTTTTTAAAAATGTCTTCAATTTTTTCAACATCATCAATGTTTTTACATTTTACAATAATTTTATCTTTTGTTTTATATATTGAATTTATAGGTAATTTTGTTTTTTCTGTTTGCTTCTTTTTTTAAAAATGTCTTCAATTTTTTCAACATCATCAATGTTTTTACATTTTACAATAATTTTATCTTTTGTTTTATATATTGAATTTATAGGTAATTTTGTTTTTTCTGTTATTATTTGTTTCGTTTTTTTGAAAATGTTTTCGGCTGATTCGTTATTGTTTGCTTTAATTAGTATATTTGGAACGTTAATTCTTTCGTATGTATTATTTGCTACGCTTGCATATGTTATAGCCGTTGCTTGCGTATACGTTTGCGTGTGCATTTTTTCTTTTAACAATATGTTATTTTATTTTAGTTCACTATTCAGTTCTTTTAATATATTATTTTTATCTATTAACTCATCATTTAAAAGTTTTAAATTTTCATTGTCTTTTATAATATTTTCTATATTTCTATCTTGATTTTTCTTATCATTTACATTGCACTCACTTTCTTTAATAATATTCTTTTGTTTCACTACATTAGCTTTATCACAGTTTTCTTTTAGTTCAATCTATTTTGTTTTTAAGTTTGCGTATTTAGTTTTCACATTTTCCATTTCACTTTTTAATTTAGCAATTATCACCTGTGGATTTTTTGCATTTTTTAAGGTTATGTCTTCGCCTTCGTGTTCTTCGCATATAACTAGCGATTGAGTTATGTAGATTCGACCTTTTTTTCTATTAAAATCACTACGATGGTATACACTATCACATAATAAACACACCACTGTTGCACTTTGTATTTTTGGATGACATTTATAATTTATTTCAGGAGGGATCGCCTCAGGTGGCAATCCCTCTTCCGCCATATTGGAATATATATATATATATATATATATATATATATATATTAAATTAATATTTAAATATTTCTGAATAAGCTACATTTTTTGTATAAATTTTTGCGTTTTCACTGAGGATTAGTTTTTTATTTTTATAATTTATTATATTATCATTTTTATTAATACATTTATTATCTATAAATACTTTTAAATTATCTATTGATGTTGTTCTTGATAAAGTTACGTATAATTGACCATGGCTAAATACAGGAGTATTTAAATACAAACAACTTTGTCAAAGGATTGACCTTGAGCTTTGTTTATAGTCATAGCAAAGCTAAGTGTTATTGGAAATTGTCTTCTTATCATATGAAACGGAATTTCTTCTAATGATGGATATAAATCAATACGTGGTAATAATATTATCTTGCCAACATTTTTACCTGTAATTATTGCTACTATTATAACTTGCTGTTTCATATCCTTGATTATCATCCTTGTTCCATTACATAGTCCACCATTCATATCTAAATTTCGCAAACAACTAACTAGTGCACCCTTTTTTAATATTAATTTATGTGGAGGTAATCCATTGGGTGTTAATGAATTTAAAAATTCTATTGGGATTGATTCTTTTAATGTATCATTAACATCACTTTCTATTCTATCATCACTATAAAATGTATAACTACATCCATCAATTTTTTCTACTATATCTTCATTAAGTTTTAATACATTAGAATTTAAGGTCGATAACATTACTTTATTTTTTAATGTTGGGTCATTAGGATTTATCTTAATACCGAAGATTTCTGTTATTAAACCGTTATCACAAATGAATTGCGTTGGTATTTCTTTTACATTGTTTTTTAATTCATATTTTGTTAAATTTTTATTTTCTCCTATATCAAGTAACCAATTTTTGAAACTAGTATCTGGCTTCTGCAATCTTAAATTTTCAGTCAATGATAACCTTGAAAAATATGGCCATAAACAACTCCTTTTGACGCAAGTTTCAATAATTTTAGTCCTATTTCCTATATAATACTATTGATAGCGTTTGTCTAAAGTCTCCAGAAGTTACAATAATTTTATCTCCAAAAGGAAGATCATTTTTACACGCATTTCGGAAAAATTTATTTCAAAAGCGTATCTAGATACCATAGAAATTTCATTCCCAATTATAATTTTAATATTTTTTAAGTAAGTGCCATATTTTGAATTAGGACTAATATTACATGTTGATTGTTCATTTATATTTAATGGTAATTTAAATGTACTATGAACAGTTTTTCCATTAATTAATAAATTAGCAGCAATACCAGTCCAAGCCATTGTAGGAAAAGGAACATTCATTGATATTAAATAATTAATAATCACATTATGTAAGTAACTTTTACCACTACCATCAAGACCATCAATGAAATAATACTTATTTCCAATATTATTAATTGTTGCATTGATAATTAAATCATATATTTTCTTTTGATTATCTGTTAAAGAATTTATTAAAATTTCTAAGGTGTCAATATGATCGTGTATATCTAATTCATCATCATACTCTTTATTTACTTAATAATTATTCATATTAGGTAAATGAAAATCATTTAATTTCATTCCACGTAACAATAAGATTTTTTCAATATTATACAAAACTTTTTTTTCACCCTCAAATTCTGATAAATTTGGTTCCATAAAATGAATCTTATATTTGTTACATAAATCCAAAGCATTAATTGGTGTTTGAAAAACAAGAATAAATGCAAATAGTTCGCACATATATTTAGAAAATTTGAATACTGCAGCTTCTGCTAAACATTTATTCCACTCATCATCAGTACTAATAATACCTCTCGATAAACAAGCAGTTTCATACGTATCGTAAACTATACCATTTACAGTTCGGATATCTTCAAATGATTTTACACCTCGTACATGTAATAATAATAGTCGTAAGAAAAATGTTTCACGTTTATTTGGATTTACGAAATACATTCTACTTATAATAGGTTTATTAAATTGTTTTCTTTTAGTCCATGTTTTAATTTTTTATTAAAAACATAATGATAAGGAATTTTAGTATATAGATATTGCGTTGCATTCTCGTCATCTTTATTTAATTTAAACCATGATGTTAATATTATATCTATATTTTTATCAATTAATGTATTTTGTTGTCCTTAAAAAAATATATATATTGTTCATTTTCTTTATGAACAGGTAATCTTATAATAGCATAAGATTGTTCCTCTAATTTAAATTCCAAGATACGATACATAGCCTCCGGTGCACATACATACCTACAAGGGGAGTACTTGACCTCCGGGAACGGATCTTATCCTAACTTTGGTATGTCTTTTATAATATAAAAATGTGAAGAAAGCCAAAGTATCTCTTGCCAATGGCCACTTTTATGAGAGTTATTCGACATTTAATAATAATATCAGTAAAAATTAGTTTTTGAGTTGTTGAAGAATAACTGTATTTATGAACCTGTAAATATCATTATAACTTAAATATGCTTGTATCAATATAACTGGAAATAGGACTATACGGTCCCCAAATGATAAGGAATATAACCTTAAAATTGTAACCAAATCGATGGAATACTTTTTGAGATATTTGAGAAACAACACTTTTTTCAATGACAAAAATATACGACACTTTCGTTTTACGGTCATGCCCAATTATGTAAAAATGTTGTCATGCCGCCAGTATATGTAAATCGCGAGCGAAGTGAGCGTTTCTAGCTAGTATTATATTATTATTAGTCTAACGCATCGTAAGGATTATCTTTCACGCACCGCTAGAGAGAGTTGACGACTTTCTGAATTTCATAGTAAATTTTGTACATTAATGATATAAGTATGTCTTCCTTCCTTTCAATATTAGCGTAATTAATTATATTTACTTTGTATTCGGTATGATATATAATTATATTCCTTCGTTAATAATAATCTTAACTTTACAAATTAGTTTAAAATTATATCTCTTAGTAAAGAATATTAGGTTTTATTTGATTACTTTCTTATTAAGGAATATTTCTTTATAGTTAAGAAATTGACATTTGCTAAAAGTAAAGATTTTAAGACTATCGCAAATACACTATTTCTTTAAAGCAAAGAATTACTTTTCTCAGTGTGCGGCGCAATCGTGATCTAAATGTTTAACATTATGTATGCAGATGACTTGAATTTGTGGAGCTTAGGGTTAGGTTAGGTAGGTTTAGAGATGTGAGGGTAGGTAGGATAGCATAGGTTGGGATTCGCTCGCTTACTAATATTGACAGGTATGAAATACCTTGTTACAGTGATTACAAGTCATGTGCATATATTGCGTTGTGCATGTTTACAACGTCACAAAAAGATTCAAAATCTGTAATAAAAAGCATATTCTCCCCTATGTAATCTGTTACTTTTTATGTATAAAAACATATTAAAATTTCAGAGATCAAAAATAAGTGAATTACTTGAGATATTTGCATTTAAAAAAAAAAACATTTTTTGTTTTTATTAAATTAATTATTAAAATGCATCCGTTTTCCGGTGTCCTAAAAAAATTCTCATGAGGATTTTCGGTTACGGTGAATAACAATATTACAACTATTCTTTTTTATCCCCTATTATAAGATAAAGGAAGGGGGGGAGAAGATTAAAAATACAAGAATTCTAAAAAAAATTTAATAGCGATTTTTGGTTACGGTGAATAATAATATGACAACCAGTATTTAATTATCATCCATTTAATGGTAGATAAGGGAAGAGGAAAGAAGCGGAGGGTGGTAAAATTAGAAAAATTCCTAAAATATTTTATAGGGATTTTCCGTTACGGTGAATAACAATATGCTAACTAGTCTTTGTTTATCCTCCATGTAATGGTCGATAGCAGAAGACGGAAAATGGGGGAGGGGGGGGAGGGAGTAAAATTAGAAAAATTGCTAAAATATTTTATAGGGGTTTTCGTCCAGGTCAATAACAATTTGACACCTATTATTTTTTATCCCCTCCTTTTTAAAGATAAAGGAAGGAGGTGGAGAGATTAAAAATATAACAATTCTAAAAACAATTTAATGGCGATTTTTGGTTTGGTAAATAATAATGTGACAACCAATCTTAATTTATCCTCCATTTAATGAAAGATAAGGGAGGGGAGAAGAAGGGAAGGGTGGTGAAATTATACTTAAAATCATACTTTATTTATTGTACAATTAATTGTAGATGTGGAGAGGGCTGGAGAGGAAGGGGCGGTTAATATTAGAATAACTCCTAAAATATTTAATAGAGGTTTTCGCATCAGGTGAATAACAATATCACAAACATTCTTTTTATCCTCCATTTTAAAGATTAAAGAAGGAGGGATAAAGAGATAAAAATTATGGGGAAAATCAATGTGACAACTAATCTTTCTTTATCCTCCATTTAATGGTTGATAGCGGAGGAGTGCAGGAGAGGGGAGAGGGGGGGTACAATTATAAACATTCCTTAAATATTTTACAGGGGTTTATGTACAGGAGAATAATAATATAACAACTAATCTTTTTTATCCTCCATTTTAATGAGTAGAGAAGGAGAGAGAAAAAGATAAACATTATAAGGATTATAAAAAAAACCTTAAGAAGAGCTGAATGTTTCCATTGTCTAAAAACGGGCAATATAGGCCCTACGCATGATACTGATGACAAATGTATCAAAAAGAAGCCAACAATTTTTCAATGCAGCGTGAATCAGAACAGCGTAATACACTCACTTCTCCCTCAGGTAGGAGCGGAGTTCGATGCAAATGTACTCGTTATCAACGAGAGTATACAGACGCTGTTTGGATGTCCGTAGATGATGTCACTTTCGTAAGCATCTACCTAAGCCCAAACAGCAATGTTCTCGAGCATGCGGAGAAGCTAGATGCTCTCGAATACACCGTGAAAGACATTCCTGGAAATAAAATCATGTCTTGATCATAAGCGTCTTAATCTTCTAATTTAGTGTCCACTGATACGAATATCTATACACTTGCGTCCTGGGTCCAGGAAAGATATTGGGATCCTTAGAAGTTTGGCTGTAATAAACGGAGGAAATAGTCGGCTTGTCTTCGTCGACCTTACAAGAAAGTACATGAAAGGGATGAGAACTCATTTTCTATACTCAATTGTGGAATCATATGTCTAAAGTTTTATGGCCCATCTGGCAAAACGACTTGTTGAATTGCGAATGTTGCATTATCGACAAATATAATCATGGTTGCTTAAAAATAATAACTTTCAATATATGGTATAAATGTTTTAATTGCCCTGCAATTGTCTTTGATGGATGCAAATTTAACATACTGCTATTTACACAAAATTTCTTTATTCCCATAGATCATGGCTGCTTTAAGGTGGATATAAACTTTATCATAGATAAGCATAAGGGATGTTTTAATCACTATCTCTATAATTATAAAACTTTTTCGTTCACAAAAAAACATAGAGTTAAACCGGTAAAAAGCTGGTAAGTCCGATAAATGTACAGACTTGTGTCTTTCCTCTAAATTAATATTTCATCGTGCGGATGAAATAAAAAGAATCCCACATTAAGGGGTCGATCCATTAAACGTGCATAACAATTGTCCCTAACTCGTAATGACAAAATGTGTATTTTCTGCAGACATACATGTCATTACTAAATACTTTAATCAATTGCAAATAATAAAAATAATTAAACAGCCAGTTAACATTAAATGGTTGAATCCTATTTATAAATTTACTTACGGAGTAAAAGCAGAATTTCCACTTGACTTGTCAAGACAATTATAATATTGATGAAATTCTTCTTTGCAGTGTCTTTTGATTTTTTTAAAGAAATCAAGAGCGCAAGAAGTAACAACTTTTCCTTCGTTTATGCATTGCCGTGGGTCACCTTCCTCTGCTTTACATAACATAAATTCCTAGAAGTTATATTAGTTTCTTTATATTATATACTTGAAGATAATATTCAAAACAGCAAGTAAGATAAATAAATTTTATACTAAGATCATAATAAATATTAATGTAACATAAGTAACTCTTTGCGATATACATTTTTTTATATAGATTAATATTAATCATAACTGGTTTATAGCCAGTTTTTGAAAGTGCCTATTACGAATATTAATACAGAATTTTAAAGTATTAAAATTTAAAATGAAGGATTTAAAATGTTGACCACAATTATGAAAACTTATCATAAATTTACATTTCGATGATTTTTACCGCGCTTGTTTGACTCTACTGACATTAATAGGGGCCTAGCGGTTATTGTATTATCTTTTTTTTGTTTTTTCATTTTTTATTTTATTAATATTTTTTTATTTATTTGTATACAATTTTCAGCAACATTTTGAAATTTTTCAGTCTTTGGATGTAACTTGATGTAATTGCAAACTCCTCGTGTACGTAATTTCAAATCAGTTGAAGCACTGGTTCTTTTCCATATGAATTATTTGGATGAAAATAACTTTTTTATTGCTTATTTGTCTATTCAACAAGTTGTTAAATGCATATCGATGTATACGTAATGTTAAGTATTTCCTTAGCATGGACTTAAATGAAATTAAAAAACTGAATGAAAAGCATGAAATAAGCTTTGATTTACCATAAATCAGAAGGCCGTTTTAAATATGATCACCAAAACGGTCTTTTTTTACCCTTCTTCATGCAAGTAGACCAGCCAGCGTCTTGGCTAATCTTTATGTTAGTCCTTAGTAATCAGCATCTCAGAAGCGGCCGCTAGCCCGTTTTCATATTCGGGTGACCTGTTTTCTTTTCTTAGTCTCTTCTGGACTGGTGGATAAAGTGGTGAAGGAATATCACGCTCAGATACTTTTTGCAAACACGCTTATGGACGGAAGATGGGCGACATTTGACTCATGCCATCATGAACGCTCCCGTCACATTTCTTCTTATGTCAACACGCAGCACTGCAAAACTTTGCATATTTACTAAGAGATCTGTTCGAGGCTTTTGATATGATCTTCAGATTCTTATAAACATTATTCTTACGACCAACAAACTCCACGAGGGTGTTTAAATTATAAACTCTCTCTGTGCCTCATTTAACACAAATAGTATTAGATGCTACAGGGACCGAGTGAACAATTTCTCAAAAGTGGGACTAGCACTAACCACTCAGGCTTACATCCAAAAGGAATCAGTGGCAGGATTTGGGTCTGCCTTCTCCTATCTGGTTTTTGTTCGGACCGAATTATTGATTTTTCCGGTATCATCCATATATGAAAAGCATTCCCAGATCCGTCACATAAGGAGGCATCACGATGTGGAACCAGTAAACATAATACATGTTTGTGAGTGTGTTTAGTATATTTTTATAAGGATAGTGGCAAAAATTCTCTTTACGCACAAATTGGGACTAGACATACTAAAAACCACCCCTACCCCTTGCATGAATTAGTAACAGGGCTTCTCTTGATTGATCTCTCAGAAATCGCCGCAAGGCATTACTTCAGTTTCTTCTAACAGGGAACCACATTACTATCTCGTGTTTGTGTATTGGCTGATGATGTTAAGGGGGTATCCTGCTTTGGAAGGCCTAAAAATCCGTTTTTTAGAGAATTTTTGTAAGATAGAAAAAAATAACCAACTCCAGAGAACTTTCAGGAATATTTTATTATATAATTGAACATTATAAAAACATTTTTTTAAAGAAAAATATCAAAATGCAGCCGATTACTAGGCACATTTGTTGGGCAATCCGTAATCCGAGTCTTTTATTGGCGGGAGTGATAGAGCTCTTAATCTTGATCTGAAACGGAAAGCCAAATAAAAATTTCATTTTCATACATGTATTTTCTATTTGAACCAAGAAAAATCCGAAGAAATTGTGAAATTTTTTCCGAATTTGAGGCAAAAAGTGCTTTTTACGAGAAAAAAAAATCTCTTCAATGCGCTGAAAAAGTCTTCTAGAAATTTTGTGACGGAAATCGTCACACAATCTTTTCGCGGCGAACAAAGCATTTAAACTCATGTTAAATGTAAGTCGTCGGAGCCTTTGGTATGTCAAGGCCAACCGACGACATTTGTTTACGTCGATCAAGTGTACAATTACGCGCGCAATGGTACGTAGGGATGAGAGCGCGAGTGTGTGTGTGTTTCCCACTCTCATCCCTTTTTCGAAAATTAGGAGATACCTAGTCAGTACGTCCCGATCCGCCGCTCGAGGCGGACAAACTTATCCGGACCGATCGAAAGTTTTCCGGCTAAGAAAAGGTGCGTGAGGCGCAAAGTCGTCGGAACCCGGATCATCCTCGTGAGGTGAGCCGCGAGTGTTTCTGGTGTGTGAAAGAAAGGACGGGAAGTGCATAAGTGCGTGCGGACGCGGTTCGCGAGGCACTCGCCGCGGCACAGGGCCGCCTTCCACCACCGCAGCCGACGTCGGTCCTCCGTTGCCCAGGAGGACACAGGGACACGGATCGGCTGGGCCATCCACGGGGCGCATCCCGGTAAGTTGTATTCATACTACCGCGCGTTCCCCCCCTTCCCGAGTGTTTGAGTGTGTGAACTCGGGAGTGTATTCGGGTACGCCGGTACCCGAATAGCAGAATCGGGGCTGAGTCAACCGCAGGCGAGGATCTCGATCCGGTTGACTCCCGATACTTCCGCCCGCGCGAAACAACCTTTGTCGCGGCACACGGCCTGGATGACCAAATGTTAAAATAAATTAAAATAAATGTTATATTCATTTTTATTTTAATTGTGAGTGCTTATTTCGTTCTCCCCGCTCCCGCCGACATCCTTTAATTCTCATAAATCGTGTCGAGGCAAGGAGGATCGCCCGAATCCTCCATACTGTACGTCCCAGCGAACTCGCGTTCCCGGCGACAGCCCGCAGTTCGAAAAATTAAATAATTGTGTGCGTGGTATTGGGCAACGCGGCCCAACGGTCAATTCCAATTATTAAAATTAATTAAATTCGATCATGTGCGCGAATACCACGTTACAATTTATTTCCAAAAACCTTTTCGGTTCATATTGAAGAGTAGATAAAACTGAAGCTAAAAAACTTCGGATCGTTCCGATAGCTTATTTATTTTTTTTGCAAACACGCCCGCCAGTTTAGAAAAAGTGGAAAAACGAAAACTCGAGAAAAAGCGCTTTAAAGTTTATGAACTGGAAAAATGTTAATTTTCGACTACTTACGGCAATAATTCGCTAACCAGCTATTCCTGCGCCATACAATAGACCTTCAGCTTCCTCATGTAACTCATATTGTTGAATATGTGTAAATTATATAATATCGGTCTCTCCGAACTAAATGCTTTGTTTAGATTAAAGCAGGCCTATCGTACTCTTTGTCCACTATGGTTAGTGGAATTTCCCAGAGTACGGCCTTTTAAAATATTTAAAGGCGTTTCGTCCTCGATCTCCAGTTTGGACTCCTTAGTAAGGAACTGGAGATCTTACCTTAGACGCCTGTCGCAAGATGAACCGCGACGCCAGCTCGATGTTCTGCGGCTATATATATAGAAAAGAGACGACGATCTCTCCAACGAGTGTAGAGAGATAGTCGTCTTCATCTGGTAGTGGGAAAAACCACCAGCCAGAATGCGACGTATTAGACCGAGTCGCGGGTTACTTGAAATGAAATGAATTTATCGTTCGGTGATATTTATATGTGTAAATTATATAATATCGGTGTCTCCGAACTAAATGCTTTATTTTAGATTAAAGCAGGCCTGGACAAAGCAGGACAAAGAGTACGATAGGCCTGCTTTAATCTAAAATAAAGCATTTAGTTCGGAGAGACCGATATTATATAATTTACACATATAAATATCACCGAACGATAAATTCATTTCATTTCATTTTGTTGAAGTTGTTCAAGTCTACGGGCCGTACGAGCTTCCTTACTGGAAAGAGACGAACGTCGACTTTCTCGTTCAATTCGTTGTATGTCGACATTATCCGCGAACATTTTACATTGCTGGCCAATTTTCAAATTGAGTAATTGCATGGTATGCAGAACTGCTGAATATCCTTTATTGAACATTCCTGCAGCCATATACCATTTCTACGATTTTTCATCGTCATTCGAAAGTTCTTCGTAGATTGGATGAATATGTTCCTCCACTTTTTCGTCAATCAATCGAGCAGAATGTTTGAAGGATACAAGACGATTCGTAGCTTCGGCTTTGCGCCATTCACACCAGCTGTCAGTGCCTGTCGGACAATACTCGTGACGAGGAGATTCATCAGTTGAACAATAATGATCCAGCGTTGCCATCACAGCCTTTTTCATATCTTGGACAGAATGAATATTCCTTCGAATTGCTAAACCATAATATATTATCAACTATTTGATGAGACTCTCTGTTAGACACTTTTTTCCTCCAAGCTTCTCTTCCTTCCTTTTATTTCGGAGTCGAGTACCCATGCGCTTTTGTACGTGTCCCACGGACTCATTTTTGTCACAGGGTTATCATCACCATATGGATTCATTATTACAATACCATTGAAAGTTTTCGAATCACCGTCGCCGATGTAATTCGTATACTTTACTCCAAAATTTTCAACAGATCTCAAAAACAACTCCACGATTGAATCTACCTCCATCTTCCCTGCTGAACCATCGTGATTTGAAGAGCATGATTCTTTATGATCATTGTACCATTCTTCAAAATCTTCTTCGTCTAATATATTCTTTTGTAAAGCACATGAATGACAATATGCACTTTTTACAATAAGGTCGACTACTTTGCCAAAGTAATATGCAATGGGCGTTGTAACACCGAACAATGAAGTAAAACCTCGTTTTTTCCAGGATCCATCGCCAGAAACCTTCAAACAGTCAGCAGATCTATCATGTTCTATATTTTTTTCATTCTCTTCTTTGAAAGCTTTTTCACAAACGCTTTCGAACATTGATTTTGACGCTGTATATAAATGCTGCATAATTTGATCATACGTTGATATTGCTAAACCTTGACATATATCCATAAGTCCACAAAACACATTGATACCTTCTCGTACAACACCGAAAAGCCTCATAACAAAAACAATTCGTCTATTTATTTCAAATCCAGTGTTTATAAACGGTCCTGAATTTATTTCTCTATGACCACACATACACGATAATACAATTTTGAAACCTAAGCCTCGATGTCCGCTCTCTGAAAATTGTATATTCTGTTTGCAAGATCTGCAAATTACGATATCAGAAATTGCAAACAATACTGTGACAAACTCGATTATTCGATAGCAGTGAGTTGGATGCACAATGATGTTCTCGGTGCTAGCGGTGGCTAATTTTCTCTCAGTACTACATGTGTTGCACTCTGTATCGTCTGATTCTGTTGTGAATTGATTATCATGGAATTTTCGTTTCCGTGGTTTTGCAGCATGATTATTACTCGATTTGTCACTTTTCGGATAACTAGACATGATTATATTGAAGCGCACTCGTCAATAGTCAGAGCAGAACTAAACGTTACGCCCAAACAGCTGTATAGGAAGCAGGTACACACAGATTATAGACCGATGACACATACTAAGGTTCAAAAGACGCTTCTATGAAAGCAAAATATTATTTCGAACAGCTGCTGAACCTTTTCAGGTATATAGTTTCAAGTTTAGAGACGAGGGGAGGAGCGCGCGCGTTTCAGTCTGACCGAGCGCTGACACTTGCTCGATGCCCCGTTGCGTTTAGTGCTGTATCTTCGGAAATACTACAAATCCGACTCTATAACTTCGGATATATGTTCTTATACATATAAGGAATAGATTTAAGTAATAAAAAAATTGATTTTTTGAACGTTCTAAATCAGGATACCCCCTTAACGCTACTAGCATGTTCCTCCTCTTTCCTGATGTGATTCAGCCGATCTACAATGAATACGGCTAAAGTCACCACAGCATCCCAACTTTATACAAAAGAAGGCGTATCTTAACGTCAAAACAGGCTGGGCACTTTGTTGCAAGGCGTGAAAAAGTTGTAGATAGAGGGAGTTTGATAGGCATACGTGAAAACTATCGATTCGCATTAAATTTAAATGTTAGAAAGAAACCTAAGAATTTACGGAAATTTTTTAAATAGCACTGTATGCAAATGAACGGTAGCAAAGCAAATGTAATGTTGCAGTATTGTCAATAAATAAAACAAAACTTCTAAACATAACCTAATCTAGTTGAAAACCGACTACAATTTTTTTATATTACGGATAAGCTATATAATTTTATGTAAAACTGTGAGTCAGCGTACAATCTTATAATATTAAAAAATATTGTTTTACACAAACTAATTATAAATACCTTGGAGATGATAAAACTAAAAAATTAGGACATTCCGGAAGACACTGTAACGGATTGAATCTTTCCCGGGGTATTGCTCAGATTCCGGGATTCAGTTGGGAAGGAATTTGATATTATCAACAATAATTTAAACTTTTAAAGACTAACTATATTAACCCATTAAGTCCCAAAATGACATTTTTTAATCACGGTTTTCAACGGCTGTACTATCTGATAAAAAAAGCTGTAAAAAATTTGAAAGATAGTGTTTCCGACGTAAAATTAACTGATCTTTCAGAATATGATATTCATTTTTTCAAAAAATGCACCTTTGACGAGCTATTTAGGTTTTTTTGCAAAAATAACGCGAATTTTCGAACCTCTTTTTTTTTTTATCGAACGTTTTCGTATTGAAATTTCATAAGGATTCTTGTTATAACTATGAAAACCACGTCAAATGATCCTAAACTTGAAGTTAAGTCATTGACAATTGTCAAATTTCATGTGGAAATACACAAAATGGCGGCCTAAAGATAGAAAAAATGTCAAAATCTTGAGGAATTTTTTACTCAAAAACGATGGACTTTAGGAAAAAATTTTATAGAATAAAGAGTTCTTAGAATTCATCAAAGAATACGCTGGAATTTTTTCAGAATTTTTCGACGACTTTATTAAATTTTCAAAAAATTTGCACTTTTGAAAAATCCAAAAAGTCGTCAAAAAATTCTGAAAAAATTCCAGCGTATTCTTTGATGAATTCTAAGAACTTTTTATCCTATAAAATTTTTTTCTAAAGTCCATCGTTTTCTAATAAACGTTCACTGAAGTCTATTTTTGTCTATTATTTACGAATTTTGCGTTATGGTTCGTTATTGTATTACTGTTTATTTCTGATTTCATATGGGATGTAACAATATTTTTTCACATTATTTTATTAAAAAATATTTCTTTACAGTATATATTTTTTTATTATTTTTATCTGTTTTTTAATATTACTGATAAATTTCATGGTCGATAATACAGAACATTGAAAAAAATAGGTTTTTTGGAGATTAGCCATAAAATTGCAATTTCTTTCAAATGACGTATCTTCATAAAACAAGACAAAGATTTCCCTAAGCATGTGTTCGGGATATTTTCCATGTGTGCTCACAAGAAGAATAAAAGGTTCGGATGCGATTACGATAACGATCGAATTACGGTTACGGTAGGCCGAGTATAGAATGTGTGCTCACGATCGTATCCACGGTGGCTACCCTAGGTAAGAAAAGATAGGCTGGACGCGTGCTCTCGACCAGTCTCTCTTGATCACCTGGTGCAGACTGCCTACTACGTGTTTTGGTGCTTATATAATCCATTCGTGGGCATGCGCATGAGCTTAACGGTATTTCCCCACTTCGGTGTTAGGAGTCTGTTTTTAGAATCAACAGTAATGGGGATATGAGTCTATTTATAGATTTCTATTTATAGTCCTCGGGTTATTGACCTCGCATTTCGCGGCACGTGTTTATCGCGGATCTAACTTACATATTACGATACTTGTATCTAAATACGCACTAATATAACTAATATAACTAAATAATAAAAAAAGGCTATTTGGCCTGATTCTCTTCAGAATGCAGAGATTGTCCAGATTTCATTTATATCTAACATAGACAAAGTATTTGTAACATTTTCTCGAACAATCAATTCGGATTTATAAAAAATAGGGACACTAAAGATGCTTTGAGTAAAATCACAAGTACAATTTACAACAGTCTAGACAATAATAAGCCAGTTACTGTTAGATTCTTAGACTTAGCCAACGTCTTTGACACTTGGAGAGTGTTGAAACAAAATTGAATGAAGAACTACAATCTCTATCTAATTGGCTAACTGTAAATAAATTACCGTTAATTATAGAAAAATCTACATACATAACTTTTGAAAATTATTTTGACAGTGTACCAAATAATAGTAGTTCTAACTTTAATATTCATATTAGTAATATTAATCTGAAAAGAGTTGAAAGTACTAAATATTTAGGCAATAATTTTGATTATAGAATGAAATGGACTTAGCATGTATAATATATTGTTAATAAAACTAAATATTTAATTTTTGTTTTTTATAAATTGTCAAAAATTATGAATTTTGAAACTCTTGAAATGCTATATTATGTACTATTTAACAGCATTATAAATTACGGAATTATTGCTTAGGGAGGTGCATATACAAATAGTCGAAATTTGTTATTCATTTTACAGAAGAACATCATTAAAGTCATAAGTATGAATAATTTTTTTGCGAACAATAATTTGTTAAATTTGGGACAATTATATGCATTAGAATCTTTATTGTATCATTATGAAAAATTGAAGTCATTTTATTTATCTTACAACAGTCGAACAAGCAATAAAAGTATGATTATTCTAAAACAGAAATATTAAATTAAAGACAGCTATATTAAATGTACTGGTATATTCAACAGCTTACCAAACAATTTAAAAATGCTAAGTATTAAAAATAAGAAAAAAATAACTTAAAGACTGGATTAATACAAATATTCAAATGTAATTAAATTCATTACATTAATATTTGTTATTTTCACAAATACAATTTCATCTTAATGTTATATATTACAAAATGTTTTGTCACGTCCAGACTTGCACCAACTACTATAAAAAATATTACAAGAAGGCAAATGGTTAGTAAACCATTCGCGTTCCTTTCGCTCTTGTTTGACTAGGACTAACCTTACGTTTCCGGGAATAGCGAGCGAAGTTATTTTGAGAGTAGAGATGTAGGATATTATGTGGGATAATATGTGACAATGTGCTTTGCACATGTCAAGTAACGAGATATCGAACCCACAACGAACACCTACCTACCCATATATAATTCCCTACACTTTCCTACGCGCACAGTAAATAAGCCCTACCTACCCTCACAGACTAAAATCCTATCCCAAGCACAGCACACATAAGCATCCGAAGCACTAGGATGGTCCTGGCGTTGAAGGCCCTGGACGAGCTCGGTCAGCATCAGGTAGGCTCCTCCGGGTTTAACACCGTTAAGCAGATGAAGCAAGGAGGCTATAAATAAAGAAGCCTCGAGGACCCTCCTTAGCTCCACAGAACAGCAGACTAGGCGAAGAGGCACCATCTGGGAGGAAGGCTATGGAACCTCCAGCGCCAACCAATATACAACTGTAAAAGAGCCACGTAATAAATACAAGTACGCATTAAGAGGACGAGGAGCAAGGAAGAAGATATACAGCTGTATGTAAACACTACAGCTGTACAAGGAACAGTACAGAGCAGAATGAGGTTAGGTCGTTATACGTAAACAACGTATATAGCAGACCTCTTTCACAGTATATAAAATAAATACCCATACTTGCGTAATCCCCACGACAAAGTATTTACATGGAGCTGTAGACGGAGAGGCTATCAGTCACCGAGGTTGACGTCGTCGAGGAGAGGGGTGAATCGGCCCCGAGTTGGTGGTTCGTACCTGAAACTCACACCGTACAACTTAGTGAATAACGCTAGAAGGAACGAGGTAATATTTACCTAGAAAGAAGTATACAGCATCTCAGAGACATGAACTGCACCAGGTCAACATACACTTACAGCACATGTGCACCGCTACAGCCTGAATACAGAGGTAATCGACTCGCTCGCTCGAAAGAGAGAGAGAGAGTAGCAGCTTCCCGACCAAGTGTCCCGGAGTCCTGTAAAGGTTGGTGAAAATACCTCTCTCTGCTGACGGTACCGCCGAGTACCGTATAAAGTGCGTGCGAGCATCCCGTTCCTTCCCGTCCTTCCCCTTCCACCCCTACAGCGAATCCGGGCATACCCGTCTTCCGGCCGCATAACGTGCCATTGATTGTCTTGCGTACTGCCCATTCTTTTTATCACGATTACACGCGAGTAATGGTTGTTGTCGCGTAATAACGCGGTTGGCGCCCACCCAATAATTATCCTTCTTATTAATAAATACATGTTTTATTTATAATTAATTGCTGACCCTCATTAACATGCACCCTGATCCCCAGTGCAGCGTTACAAATAAAATAATATATTTTTTCATTCACCGACACGGTGGCGGAGTGGTGGAAGCGCACCTCGGCCGGTCATGAAAGTTAAGCAGCACCGAGCGCGGTTGACACTTGGATGGGTGACCGTTCTCGGACTTAGCTTAAATGATCGGTTAGGTGTTTTTTCACATTCCACAACGTGAGCGGGAGGTGTGAGACATTCGGTTTCGGTGTTAAAGTCTACGCAATGTGACCTTACCACCCAAACAGAATTGTTCTCGCATGCACCGCCCTTCTCGAAGGAGGTTTTCCTAATAGGCATTTATCCCACGGGGTTTGGCTACAGGTTTTCCCTCTCTCCACGGGCATAACCCCGGGCGAATGCGAGAAGGTGGGGTAACGGGGGGGAAATTGGAAAGAAAAAACAAAAAACAGGAATAAATAAAGGTGTAGCGAATACGTACATAAAAACCCGAGAAGGGTATACGTGGAACCTACCAAAATTTTAAAACTTTAAAATTATTATATTTTTTCATTCGTATTAATCATGCATTATTTACTTAAATTTGTTAACATAATTATATAATGTCTTCTTTTTCAATGAACATATATAACTAAATTCTTCTAGCTTTTAAATAGATAAAAACACACATAAAATAACAAAATTTTATAAACAATTGCGTAAAATTATTCAAGATCAATAACAATTTTAATTTTTATTATATAAACAATTGCACGACGAACACGTTAACAAATTATCTTGTTTAGCGAATAAAATATACGTAATGTTATTTTATTAAAAACATTACTAATTAATAATCGAAATAAGAATTATTATAAATAAATTCAGTTCGAATTAAAAATTGTTGCGGTTGAAAATATTAATTATTGTCAAAAAATGGCAATTCAAACAATAAATATTGTAAATAAAATGCAAAAAAAAAATTATTGTTTCCTTCTAATGTTCGAGTTTCTAGTCCATGTCTCTCATCGCCGGCTCTTCTTCGAGCATTGATATTATAGTGCAGTATGTAACGGAGTGAATGTTCGCCGGGGTCTTGCTCAGATTCCAGGATTCGGTCAGGAAGGAAATTGAAATAATTATACCGTAATTTAATTGTAAAAGACTAACTATATATATATATATATATATATATGGGCTATTTCACGTCAAGTGGTACGATGAAAATTTTAAATCGCTCCAAAATTTGAAAACAGGCTGGAAATATCTTTCAGAAGATAGAAAAAAATTTTTAGGTGTTAAAAATAATTTGCCTGAGAGTTATTCCACCATAAAAAATTTCTATTTTTCAATTTTTTAGAAAAATTTCTATTTTCAAAGCCATTTATCTCAAAATCTATTGATTTTTTTGAAAAAACATTACAAATAACTTTTGTTCAAAATAATCTTTAGAACTTATCTACCTGGGTTACAATTCTTAATTTTAAAATCTCGAAGAGATAGAACGCCCGGAAATATTGAATATCAAAAAAGGCGACCACGCCACAATCGATTTTGATCTAACACAGCTCAAAAGATCACATTTTTCGAGAGCTTTCGAATGGCGGTGGTTAGATTATTGGCCAAGACCGCTGGTGTAAGTTATACCCCATAAACCTCATAAAATCACTAATTTTCATGTATTTTAGGGCATAACTTACACCAGCGGTCTTGGCCAATAATCTAACCACCGCCATTCGAAAGCTCTCAAAAAATGTGATCTTTTGAGCGGTGTTAGATCAAAATCGATTGTGGCGTGGTCGCCTTTTTTTGATATTCAATATTTCCGGGGTTCTATCTCTTCGAGATTTTAAAATTAAGAATTGTAACCCAGGTAGATAAGTTCTAAAGATTATTTTAAACAAAAGTTGTTTATAATGTTTTTTCAAAAAAATCAATAGATTTTGAGATAAATGGCTTTGAAAATAGAAATTTTTCTAAAAAATTGAAAAATTTCCATTTTTCATGGTGGAATAACTCTTAGGCAAATTATTTTTAACACCTAAAAATTTTTTTCTATCTTCTGGAAGATATTTCTAGCCTGTTTTCAAATTTTGGAGCGATTTAAAATTTTCATCGTACCACTTGACGTGAAATAGCCCATATATATATATATATATATACTAGGGGGGCTTCGCCCCCCTGCGCGCTTCGCGCGCCAACCCCCTATTTTTAATTTCGAAAAAGGTTTTTCGTAATTAATTTATTTAAAATAATGTTTTAAATTGTATTATTTTTTCACTACCATGGGCACCTTAAAAATTAAATAGATTCACACAACACCTTGGAGGTATTGCTATAGTTATTATAATTTATGAATAAAAGTTTACCAAAATTTAGTGTAATGAAATCAGAATAAAAATAATAAAAAAAATAGAGACATAATAAATGTTAACTGTAAATTTTAAACTATATGAATTCTTATAAAGTTTATATTTATATTTTAATAATTATAAATGTTAATGAAAAATTAACTTACCAAAAATAGTAAAGTGCATATACTTACTAAATTGTAGTATTTAGTAACTACTTATGAAAATTTTGGAATATTTTAAACGGATCTAAATAGAACTTCACCTCCTAAAATTAATTTATTTAATGACAAAGGATCATCGCCAAAAGTTCTATGGCATTAATATTTTGTACTTTTAGAGTAATAAAACTTTCTTTTTAAATAAATAATTTTTTTATTAATTTTTATTAATTTTATAGAACTATTTATATAATTTTAGTGGCATATAAATTGTAACGGGGTGGGTACTGGGGATATGTAAGGCCCACGGTTAGGCCCAATCTGTCCCAACTTACCACCCTTAAGTGTGCAGTCCCACGATGCGGCCGGGAATCCCTTTGATTCCCGTGTAATGCCGTTAACAAAGTCAAACACTCCGTTTGACTTATATACCGTGTGTTGGGCCCTATGCCCAAAATTGCCAACTAGGATAAACACCGGAGAGGGCGGTATTCGTAGGATAGGACAGTAATCGGTAAAATACTATTAACAATCGTTTTTTTTCGTTTAATCGGCGAGAAAGATAGTCTCGCCGAGTCAATTTATTAAATAATCAACTAAAGATTAATAAATAAAGAATAAATTAACGTTAACAATTTACGGGGAGTCGTACCGATGACTACCCCCGAGGTCAGCGCGAAAACAAGTAGTTAAACCCTATTAACCGACGAGTTACGAGCAACCGATCCGGATATGATCGGCTGCTTAACCTAATGGCATACGTCACACCGTGTGACGTATGAATCTCTGACGTAGAGAGCTTTTACGTAGAAGCTTACTACGTCACACGCGCCTTCCCTCGTGAAGTGGCTCCCGCGAACCACCGACCTTTCTATCCGTGCGGGTATTGTCACGAGAGGGGGGAAAGGGAGGAACGCTTCCTCACCTGGACCGTACCAGGTAAATCGGGACGCGAATATTAGATAGACACGCGGGTCTAAATGTGGTGCACCACTTACCGCTGGTCTATATATCGCGCCTCGGCGGGAAATGACTGGGCAAAGGAGAGACAGCTCGTCCTCGTGCTTATCTCTCTCTCTCTCTCTCCAACGGTCGGGAAGGCGGCCGACTCTTGGCTTCCTTCCTTCTGCCTTTCTCGGGGCCGTGCTGCTCCGCCCGCCGACGTGGAGGTTGGTGGGAAGAAAACCTCACACCCACACACGAAATGCACCAATCTAATCACTTTTTTTACCGTCTTAAAAATCACTCGGCAATTGTCAACACCTTGTTGTTGCCGATCGCGCGCGAACTCTCTACCGATACTGTCTTGCGCACGATACTCGCGCGCGTTCCCTGTGCGCGCCGCGCTGTATCTCCTCTTTCGCGTTGCTTACCTGATCGGTAACTCGCTTACCGTTACAAAATATAAAACTGTTTCTTCCATTTCTCACAAAGTTTGCGTTTTAATCCATAATTATTTATTTTTCCCTTTAGTTACAGAGCCCATATATTTATTTTAATTATTATAAACAAAGGCATTCCTTAAATAACCTTTTGTTTCTAATAAATACATACTTGTTTATTTAAAATATTGTTTTATATAAATATACGTAATCTACTTACTTATATATCCATACAATTTTTAAATTTTGATTTAAATAATATTTAAATTAAATACTACTAAAATAATAATTTTCGAAAAACTTTTGAAATGTAATTCGTATTTTATATTGTCACTGTTAAAATTTGAATTTTCTTTTGCCATTACTGTTTATAATAGAATTATCTTAAAAATGCAATAATTAATGTATATAATTTTTAACTTATTGTATATTTCACATACAGATATTTGGAAAAGTGTATGTTATACTTGATTAATATTTATTTTATCTTCGAAAAATTGTGCATTTTTTTTAAAAACATTACATTAAATTTTAGGTCCGTTTTTATTTTATGAGTTTTATCAGGAATAAGTAAACTAATACACATTCTTTCAAGTTATATTCACAACTTTTTTTTGCGCACGGAAAAAATACATATATTATCTATTCTTGAAAAAACAAATTTAAAATATATATAGATATGGGCTATTTCGCGTCAAGTGGTACGATGAAAATTTTAAATCGCTCCAAAATTTGAGAACAGGCTGGAAATATCTTCCAGAAGATAGAAAAAAATTTTTAGGTTTTAAAAATAATTTGCTTAAGAGTATTCGACCATGAAAATTGGAAATTTTTCAAATTTTTAGAAAAATTTCTATTTTCAAAGCCATTTATCTCAAAATCTATTGATTTTTTTGAAAAAACATTATAAACAACTTCTGTTTAAAATAATCTTTAGAACTTATCTATCTGTGTTACAATTCTTAATTTTAAAATCTCGAAGAGATAGGGCACTCGAACATATTGAATATCAAAAAAAGGGTTACCACGCCACAATCGATTTTGATCTAACACCGCTTAAAAGATCACATTTTTCGAGAGCTTTCGAATGGCGGTGGTTAGCTTATTGGCCAAGACCGCTGTTGTAAGTTATGCCTCATAAACATCATAAAATCACTACTTTTCATGTATTTTAGGGCATAACACATAAACAAACAAACAAACACACACACACACACACACACACACACACACACACACACACACGCACGCGCGCGCACACACACACACACATATATATGACATGTATATATAACATATATATGACATATATATATAAAACATATATAATATATATATATATATGTTGAATCCTGAATTCTTAGACACGGCGGCGGCGGCGGCGATATATTTATATATTATAGATATATATATATATATACTAGGGGGGCTTCGCCCCCCTGCGCGCTTCGCGCGCCAACCCCCTATTTTTAATTTCGAAAAAGGTTTTTCGTAATTAATTTATTTAAAATAATGTTTTAAATTGTATTATTTTTTCACTACCATGGACACCTTAAAAATTAAACAGATTCATACAACACCTTGGAGGTATTGCTATAGTTATTATAATTTATAAATAAAAGTTTACCAAAATTTAGTGTAATGAAATCAGAATAAAAATAATAAAAAAATAGACATATTAAATGTTAACTGTAAATATTAAACTATATGAATTCTTATAAAGCTTAAATTTATATTTTAATAATTATAAATGATAATGAAAAATTAACTTACCAAAAATAGTAAAGTACATATACCTACTAAATTGTAGTATTTTAGTTAACAACTTATTAACATTTTGGATTATTTTAAACCGTTATAAATAGAAATTCACCTTCTAAAATTAATTTATTTAATGACGAACGATCATCGCCAAAAGTTCTATGTCATTAATATTTTGTACTTTAATAGTAATAAAACTTTCTTCTTCATTAAATTAATTTTTGTATTATTTTTAAAGAATTATTTATAAAATTTTAGCGCTATATAAATAAAAACCTGTTTCTTCCATTTCTCCCGTGATTCGTAATTTGCACTCTATTTCAAAATTTGCGTTTTAATCCATAATTATATCCAATTTATTTTTACTATGCAGAGCCCAAATATTTATTTTGATTATTATAAACAAATTCATTTCTTAAATATCCTTCTATTTCTAATAAATACATACTTGTTTATTTAAAATATTGTGTTATATAAATATAAATTATCTACACACTTATATATCCATACAATTTTGAAATATTCATTTAAAAAATATTTAAATTAAATGCTCCTAAATTAATAGTTTTTGAAAATCTATTCAAATGTAATTCGTATTTTATATTGCCACTGTTAAAATTTGAATTTTCTTTTGCCTATACTGTTTATAATAGAATTATCTTAAAAATGCAATAATTAATATATTTAATTTTTAACTTATTGTATATTTCACATATAGATATTTGGAAAAGTGTATGTTATACTTGATTAATATTTATTTAATCTTCAAACAATTTTGCATCTGTATTTAAAGCATTACATTGCATTTTAGATCCGTTATTATTATTGGGTATACGTTTAAAAATTTTATGAGTTTTATGAAGAATGAGTAGACAAATACACATTCTTTCAAGTTATGTTCACAACTTTTTTTTGCGCACGGAAAAAATACATATATTATGTATTCTTGAAAAAACAATTTTAAAATATATATATATATATATTATATAAATATTACGCCGCACGCACACACACCCACATACATACATACATATGTATACATATATATGGTCTATCTCACGTCAAGTGGTACGATGAAAATTTTAAATCACTCCAAAATTTGAGAACAGGCTGGAAACATCTTCCAGAACATACAAAAAAAATTTAAGTGTTAAAAATAATTTGCTTAAGAGTTATTCGACCATGAAAAGTGGAAATTTTTTAATTTATTAGAAAAATTTCTATTTTTAAAGCCATTTATCTCAAATTCTGTTGATTTTTTTGAAAAAACATTACAAACAACTTTTGTTTAAATTAATCTTTAGAACTTATCTACCCTGGTTACATTTCTTAATTTTAAAATCTCGAAGAGATAGAACACCCGGACATATTGAATATCCAAAAACGGCTACCACACCATAATCGATTTTAATCTAACACCTCTCAAAAGTTCACATTTTTCGCAAGCTTTCGAATGGCTTGGGTTAGCTTATCGGCCAAGACCGCTGTTGTAAGTTATGCCTGGGTTTATCGCTATTTAACTCAAAATCTATCAACTTTTACTATACAAATATTCGTTGCTAATTATGTGTAGAATTTATCCTTCTGGGTTAGAATTTCTAATCTTAAGGTCAATGTTACATAAACTACATGTCAATATTCAACTTAAAAAAGTGTAAGTTCGCCGCAATTGATTTTTTTATCCAAAGGTCTAAAAGAAAGCTTGGAGCAATACCTTTCAAATAGTCTGTAGCTTTTTATGACCTTCAATTCCGTAAAAAGTTATGATAATTTAAAGAAAGACAAAAAATTCACAAAAATTAACATGGTATTACCCATTTAAATTTTTAAAAAAAATTTGGTGTTTGTGTGTTCAAAAAATGTGATCTTTTGAGCGGTGTTAGATCAAAATCGATTGTGGCGTGGTCGCCTGTTTTGATATTCAATATTTCCGGGCGTTCTATCTCTTCGAGATTTTAAAATCAGGAATTGTAACCCAAGTAGATAAGTTCTAAAGATTATTTTGAACAAAAGTTGTTTATAATGTATTTTTAAAAAAATCAATAGATTTTGAGATAAATAGCTTTAAAAATAATAATTTCTCTAAAAAATTGAAAAATTTCCATTTTTCATGGTGGAATAACTCTTAGGCAAATTATTTTTAACACCTCAAATTTTTTTTCTATCTTCTGGAAGATATTTCCAGTCTGTTCACAAAATTTGGAGTGATTTCAAATTTTCATCGTACTACTGATGTGAAATAGCCCATGTATATGGTAATGAACAATTAACTTACCAAAAATAGTAAAGTGCATATACTTCATTGTAGTATTTAGTAAAAACCTATTAAAATTTTAGATTATTTGAAACGGATTTAATAGAACTTTACCTCCTAAAATTAATTTATTTAAGTCATCGCCAAGAGTTCTACATGTCATTAATATTTTATGCTTTAAGAGTAATAAAACTTTCTCCTTAATTAAATTAATTTTTGTATTAGCTTTAAAGAATTATTTATAACATTTTAGCGGTATATAAATAAAAACCTGTTTCTTCCATTTCTCCCGTAAATCGTAATTTGCACCCGCTTTCAAAATTTGCGTTTTAATCCATAATTATATCCAATTTATTTTTCCCTTTAGTTACAGAGCCCATATATTTATTTTAATTATTATAAACAAAGGCATTCCTTAAATAACCTTTTGTATCTAATAATACATACTTGTTTATTTAAAATATTGTTTTATATAAATATACGTAATCTCCAAACAATTTTTAAATTTGATTTGAATAATATTTAAATTAAAAACTACTAAAATAATAATTTTCGAAAAACTTTTGAAATGTAATTCGTATTTTATATTGCCTCTGTTAAAATTTGAATTTTCTTTTGCCATTACTGTTTATAATAGAATTATCTTAAAAATGCAATAATTAATGTATTAATTTTTAATTTATTGTATATTTCACATATAGATATTTGGAAAAGTGTATGTTATACTTGATTAATATTTATTTTATCTTCGTAAAATTGTGCATATTTTTAAAAACATTACATTAAATTTTAGGTCCGTTTTTATTTTATGAGTTTTATCAGGAATAAGTAAACTAATACACATTCTTTCAAGTTATATTCACTTTTTTTTGCGCACGGAAAAAATACATATATTATCTATTCTTGAAAAAACAAATAACACGTACACACACACACGCACACACATACACACACACACTTCTGGGTTAGAATTTCTAATTTCAATGTAAATTTTATATAAAATACATCCCAATATTCAACTTAAAAAAAGTGTAAGTGCGCTACAATTGATTTTTTATCCAAAAGTTTGAAAGAAAGCTTGGAGCAATACCTTTCAAATAGTCTGTAGCATTTTTATGGCCTTCAGTTCTGTAAAAAGTTATGAATTATCTTAAAAATGCAATAATTAATGTATTTAATTTTTAACCCATTGTATATATCACATATGGATATTTGGAAAAGTGTATGATCACACACACACACACTCACACACACACACACACACATACACACACTCACACACAAACACACACGTACACACACACACACGCACGCACGCACACGCACACACAAGCACACACACGCACGCACACACACAAATACACACACACACATACAAACATGCACACACACACATATATATATGACATATATATATATCATATACATGACATATATATATAACATATATATATGACATATATATATAACATATATATATAACATATATATATATATATATAACATATATATGACATATATATAAAACATATATATATGTTGAATTCTGAATTCTTAGACACGGCGGCGGCGGCGGCGGCGGCGGCGGCGAAATATTTATATATTATAGAGAGATATATATATATATATTTGTAAAGCTAAGTTGTGTACAATAGAAAATAAATAGAATCGCCGTTTCTCCTGCTGACTGGGATGCGAATTTATTTAAGTCATCGCCAAGAGTTCTACATGTCATTAATATTTTATGCTTTAAGAGTAATAAAACTTTCTCCTTAATTAAATTAATTTTTGTATTAGCTTTAAAGAATTATTTATAACATTTTAGCGGTATATAAATAAAAACCTGTTTCTTCCATTTCTCCCGTAAATCGTAATTTGCACCCGCTTTCAAAATTTGCGTTTTAATCCATAATTATATCCAATTTATTTTTCCCTTTAGTTACAGAGCCCATATATTTATTTTAATTATTATAAACAAAGGCATTCCTTAAATAACCTTTTGTATCTAATAATACATACTTGTTTATTTAAAATATTGTTTTATATAAATATACGTAATCTCCAAACAATTTTTAAATTTGATTTGAATAATATTTAAATTAAAAACTACTAAAATAATAATTTTCGAAAAACTTTTGAAATATAATTCGTATTTTATATTGCCTCTGTTAAAATTTGAATTTTCTTTTGCCATTACTGTTTATAATAGAATTATCTTAAAAATGCAATAATTAATGTATTAATTTTTAATTTATTGTATATTTCACATATAGATATTTGGAAAAGTGTATGTTATACTTGATTAATATTTATTTTATCTTCGTAAAATTGTGCATATTTTTAAAAACATTACATTAAATTTTAGGTCCGTTTTTATTTTATGAGTTTTATCAGGAATAAGTAAACTAATACACATTCTTTCAAGTTATATTCACTTTTTTTTGCGCACGGAAAAAATACATATATTATCTATTCTTGAAAAAACAAATAACACGTACACACACACACGCACACACATACACACACACACTTCTGGGTTAGAATTTCTAATTTCAATGTAAATTTTATATAAAATACATCCCAATATTCAACTTAAAAAAGTGTAAGTGCGCTACAATTGATTTTTTATCCAAAAGTTTGAAAGAAAGCTTGGAGCAATACCTTTCAAATAGTCTGTAGCATTTTTATGGCCTTCAGTTCTGTAAAATTATGAATTATCTTAAAAATGCAATAATTAATGTATTTAATTTTTAACCCATTGTATATATCACATATGGATATTTGGAAAAGTGTATGATCACACACACACACACTCACACACACACACACACACATACACACACTCACACACAAACACACACGTACACACACACACACGCACGCACGCACACGCACACACAAGCACACACACGCACGCACACACACAAATACACACACACACACATACAAACATGCACACACACACATATATATATGACATATATATATATCATATACATGACATATATATATAACATATATATATGACATATATATATAACATATATATATAACATATATATATAACATATATATATATAACATATATATGACATATATATATAAAACATATATATATATGTTGAATTCTGAATTCTTAGACACGGCGGCGGCGGCGGCGGCGGCGGCGGCGAAATATTTATATATTATAGAGAGATATATATATATATATATTTGTAAAGCTAAGTTGTGTACAATAGAAAATAAATAGAATCGCCGTTTCTCCTGCTGACTGGGATGCGAACTTAGTTAATCTAGAATCAAATAAATAAGCAATACTTAGTACTATGCGACTTACAAACTTTACAATGCTACTTTATAACTAGTTTCCTCAACGGACGCAGCTAACGGTTATCGTATATGGAAATACCGTTCGGGATAATCCACGTGTGCTCGCGAGGATACGGTCGGGATAATCTACGTGTATTCACGAAGATACGGTCGGGATAATCCACGTGTGCTCACGAGGATATGGTCGGGATAATCTACGTGTGCTCACGAAGATACGGTCGGTATAATCTACGTGTGCTCACGAGGATACGGTGGGGATAATCTACGTGTTCTCACGAAGATACGGTCGGGATAACCCAGGTGTGCTCACGAGGGTACGGTCGGGATCAGAGTGACCAGTTGGCGATTTTTTTTCCTTTTCTCTCTTACTTATATTGATGTTTATTAAGCAAGAGCAACAAAGAAAAAAATCGCCATCTGGCAACCCTGGTCGGGATAACCCATGTTTGCTCACGAGGGTACGGTCGGGAAGCGGTTACGGTACGGCAGGTTTGGTTTACGGACGTGTACCAGGGTTAAGATTCAGTCTGGCCGTGTGCTCACGACCAGCTTCCTCCGGCTCCCTGATCCAGATTGGTTGCAGCGGTTCTCGGCGCGCATTATATACCCGATCTGAGAGTGCGCGCATGCGCAGAACGCGGTTGCCCCACTCCGAACGGGGTCAATGAACTGGCCAATAGGCGCAGTAGTGGGGGAGCGGTCAATGACCCTTGGCTATTTATATCGCGGTCGTTGAACTCGCGTTTTACGACGCGTGTTAGTCGCAAAGATATCTTACTATACTGCCGTGAAAAAGAAAAACATACATAAGTGACATTTTTTTCGAAAATGAGTTTTTGGTATCAATGAATTCCGTAGAAATTGATGAATTTATCTATTAAAAAATTAAGGTAATATAACATGCTGTTTTTCTAAAAAAACTTAAAAAAAATATCGTAAGTACCTGATAATTTTAAAATTTATTAAAGTAATATGGAAAAGCTACCGTAAGTTACTTTCCGTTGGGTAAAAGTGACGTAAGTCGTGTAGTCTCATTATAAAATGTTAAATAAAAGCTTACGCAAAATCTTTTGAGTAAGTTTTTCGTGTAAAAATGTGACTGAATACTACTTACTTGTTGAAAATTAAAGTTCTCACCGATTAATGTAAGTTCTTTATAATAATTTTGACTCAACTGTGATATATAGAAATCTATATGTATATTAAGCTGGCGTAGCCACTTCATAAGACCACGCCGGGAACTACCCCACTATTTGTTGCTAATTTGTTGCTAATTTGTTGCTACAAAAGCGATTTTGTTGCTACTGCCGTTTCCGAGAAACGATGGGTACGCTACCTTAATATTAAGCTAGCGTAGCCACTACCTGTAACTTTTTACCTAATTAAGTTATTTAGATGATTCCAGCGACATAATTTGTTGCTAATTTGTTGCTTTTAAACGACCTTTTATAAAATGCTGATATATCAACCCCTGACCAAGATGCCACCACCCCTAAAATGCTAAAAATTCTTTTTTCATATCAAATAATATTTTTTGATCAAATTAACGATTCAATTTGTTAATCAATCGCACCTTTTCAATTTTGTGCAACAAAAAAATAAGAAACCAACCCCTATAGTGATTAAACCACCCCCGAAAGGTAAAATATCTAAAATAACCTAAAACAATAACTTTGACCTTACGTATACATTCGGGTGAAACGTGTAATCAAATTGGTCATTAATTTATCATTAAATAAATTAGAGTTCACATTAGTTCACTTAATATCAATATAGCGCAATTAATTTATATATATATATATATGGAGTGTTCCACGTGAAGTGGTCCAGTCAAAAAATAAAATTATTTTTTATCTGATCAAATCTGTCAGAAATGGCTTAGATAAGGTGTAACAATTTTTTGAGCACTATCTCAATTCAGGCCCATAATATTGAGGAGCAAAAATGGGACTTTTTTGAAATTTCTGTTTTTTACCATATTTATCACTTTATAACTCAAATCCTATTGATTTTTTGTTATATATGTTACATACAAAAAAATTTGGAAATTTTGAGTAGAATCTATCCAAATACTTTAATGGCCCCAGTGATATATTTTGAGCTTATGTACAAATAAAATAAAACTTCAAATGCAAAAAAGGTAAGTTCGCCACAATTTTTTCTCCTGACCAATTCTGGTTCAAGATATGGACATTTTTGTAAAATTTTTGCAAGAACTCATAAAATCAATACTTTGGCACGTACACTATTACTTATAAATAAACAATATATTGATACAAACGATTGAGAATAGGTGAATTCTGTGTACCGAAAGCCTTTACCACACGAATTTTCAGAACAACAAATTCGAGAAGTCTTTAATCTAGGAAAAATCCTTGAAAACACTCAATTTCTTGACTTATTTTCGTTTCCAGTTGAGCAACAAAATCAGGCATCGATAAAACGATGGAGATTCGGTGAATTCCGCATACCGAAAGCCTTTAACACACGAATTCGTAGAGCAACCAATTCAAGAAGTCTTTAATCGAGGAAAAATCCGTGAAAACTCTCATTTTCTTGACTTTTGTCTCGTTTCCACTTGAGCAACAAAATCGGGCATCGATAAAACGATGATGATTTGGTGAATTCTGTTTACCGAAAGCCTTTAACACACGAATTCGCAAAGCAACAAATTCGAGAAGTTTTTAATCGAGAAAAAATCCTTGAAAACTCTCATTTTCGTGACTTTTTTCTCGTTTCCACTTGAGCAACAAAATCAGGCATCGATAAAACGATGGAGATTCGGTGAATTCTGCATACCGAAAGCCTTTAACACACGAATTCGTAGAGCAACCAATTCAAGAAGTCTTTAATCGAGGAAAAATCCGTGAAAACTCTCATTTTCTTGACTTTTGTCTCGTTTCCACTTGAGCAACAAAATCAGGCATCGATAAAACGATGGAGATTCGGTGAATTCTGCATACCGAAAGCCTTTAACACACGAATTCGTAGAGCAACAAATTCAAGAAGTCTTTAATCGAGGAAAAATCCGTGAAAACTCTCATTTTCTTGATTTTGTCTCGTTTCCACTTGAGCAACAAAATCGGGCATCGATAAAACGATGGATAAAAACTTTCAGTAAACAGAATTCACCCAACCTCGATCGTTTTATCGATGTCCGATTTTGTTGCTCAACTGGAAGCGAATAAAAGTCAAGAAATAGAGAGTTTTCACGGATTTTTCCTCGATTAAAGACTTCTTGAATTGGTTGCTCTACGAATTCGTGTGTTAAAGGCTTTCGGTATGCAGAATTCACCGAATCTCCATCGTTTTATCGATGCCTGATTTTGTTGCTCAAGTGGAAACGAGACAAAAGTCAAGAAAATGAGAGTTTTCACGGATTTTTCCTCGATTAAAGACTTCTTGAATTGGTTGCTCTACGAATTCGTGTGTTAAAGGCTTTCGGTATGCAGAATTCACCGAATCTCCATCGTTTTATCGATGCCTGATTTTGTTGCTCAACTGGAAACGAAAAAAAAGTCAAGAAATTGAGTGTTTTCAAGGATTTTTCCTGGATTAAAGACTTCTCGAATTTGTTGCTCTGCGAATTCGTGTGTTAAAGGCTTTCGGTAAACCTCGATCGTTTTATCGATGCCTGATTTAGTTGCTCAACTGGAAACTAAAAAAAGTCAAGAAAATGTGTGATTTCACGGTTTTTTCCTCGTTTAAAGACTTCCCGAATTTGTTGTTCTGAAAATTCGTGTGGTAAAGGCTTTCGGCACACAGAATTCACCTATTCTCAATCGTTTGTATCAATATATTGTTTATTTATAAGTAACAGTGTACGTGCCAAAGTATTGATTTTATGAGTTCTTGCAAAAATTTTACAAAAATGTCCATATCTTGAACCAGAATTGGTCAGGAGAAAAAATTGTGGCGAACTTACCTTTTTTGCATTTGAAGTTTTATTTTATTTGTACATAAGCTCAAAATATATCACTGGGGCCATTAAAGTATTTGGATGGATTCTACTCAAAATTTCCAAATTTTTTTGTATGTAACATATATAACAAAAAATCAATAGGATTTGAGTTATAAAGTGATAAATATGGTAAAAAAACAGAAATTTCAAAAAAGTCCCATTTTTGCTCCTCAATATAGTGGGCCTGAATTGAGATAGTGCTCAAAAAATTGTTACACCTTATCTAAGCCATTTTCGACAGATTTGATCAGATAAAAAATAATTTTATTTTTTGACTGGACTGGTATTGGCTTTGAATATTATTTTAAACTCTACGTGTCGGTCTCTTTTTCATTTGAAATGTTCGTAAATTAATCTGTCCTTTAGCTCTATAAATTAGGCTTTTTATTACTACATGTACTTAGAATCATTCTCTATCAACCTTATTTCGTTTGTCTTCTACGCCGTAATTTTATTCTATACTACGCAGTACTTTTTACGAAAAATAATAATATAATTTTCGTCGAGACGCGACAGTTTATTATAATAAGTAAAGTTCTAAATTATATTACAGATGTTTAAATTACAAACAAAAATGTTGTATTAGGTTAATTAGATATAAGTACATAGCTTATGAGGTAGTTTTTAGGTTATTGTAGTGAGAGAATGATACAATGGGGATGGTGTCGTGAATAATCTGGAAGTCCAACACTCATTTGTACTATCCCCATGTGAAAATGGTTTTATGAGTGTACAGAAAGTCGTAAATGTATATCTGGAAGTCCGATATACATATGTACAATCATAATGATTGAATGAGATTTATAATAAGTCTATTATTATCCGGACCTGTAAATAGGAAACATCATTTGCCTCTACAGGATTTGCGGCGTTATAGTTAGTTATTATATAATATCTATTATGTAATCGAATTGCGAATGTTATTATGTAACTCTGGAATAAATAAAAAAAATAAAATATTATTAATTAATAATTAATATTAGCACGTGCATTTAATGCGCGTCGCAACACTAAAAGTAGTTAGAGGCCTGCGATGAATCGATCGGATAGGACGTCGGGCTCATAATCTGGAGGTCCCACGTTCGATTCCCGGCTCCGGCCGATTGATACAAACACCACTGAGGAATGTATTTTTCAACAAGTGCTTTCTTAAGAAAGACATCCTATGTTCTCGGTCGCTGATTAGCACCGATTTTCGAGCATAAAAAGAGCGATGTTAAACTAATAAAAAAAAAAACCAGAAGTAGTTGCAACTTTCAGTGATCTAATAAATGTTAATAATAATTGCGTATTCTAAAAAGAGCGAATAGATACAATCTTATATCACATAATATTTTAGAACGAAAAAGTAACGTAAACTTGTACTTAACAAAAAGTTATTTGAAAAATAGTAAAGTAATATTTGAGAATACATTCCCTTCACAGTTTGTATTTCTTGAAGTATGAACGATTTTTTGAGGGATAATCCAGGTAGGTAAAAAACTTTCTTTCTTTACTCAACCATATATACTTAAAAAACGTACGACGTTTCGTCTGCCAGATTTTCCTATAAGCTTGGTAATAACCTTTATATTTTTGTGTTAATTTTTATAAAATCTCTTTTATTGTGTTTGTAATTCTGATTGGTGTGTTTAATAAATATAGTACCTGAAGAGGTCTGCAAAACCTGGCAGACGAAACGTCGTACGTTTTTTAAGTATATATGGTTGAGTAAAGAAAGAAAGTTTTTTACCTATCCGGATTATCCCTTAAAAAATCGTTAATACTTCAAGAGTAAAGTAATAGATGCAGTCTAAAAATTTCATAGTAACAGACGAAATAATCCAGGATTATGTCTAATAATATAAATACTCATTCAAATAATTACTATAATAATTCAAATTAATCATATTATGTAAGGCTATTTATAGTACGAAAAGAATTATGCTGCCATGCTCTTGTAATTTCGTACCATCTTTTTTCTATTATTTCGTCTGCTATTACAAAAATTTTATACTGTATCAATCACTACTACTTTCTAAACAATTTGAAACGGTTATATTTAAAAGTTTATTTTATACATTGATAATACTGCAAAATTAAATTTACTTTGCTATCTTTCATTTACACAGTGATTATTTAACATGTACCCCTCGTTTAATTGTATGTTGTAACATGCCCTAAATAATTTAAAAGAAATAAATAACAACTATGCATTGCAAATGTCGATATAGTAAGGACGTTTACGGGAACGGCATCCCCTTCAAGAGTAATAATAAACATACATACATTCCAAATATGATTATTTCAGACAGTAAGACTTCAGAAACATGCATGAAAAACACAAATTTGTTTAATACTTTCTTTTCGGAAAAAAAGTTAAACAGTGTCGAATATTAATTGATTGTTATTTCTAAATAGTTTCAATAATACATAATTAAATGTATATTAAGGGAATGCCACAACTTAACAATTTTAAAAATTAATAATTCTTTTATTTCAATTTAAAATATTTCTTTTATTTCTTTTTCTAATAATATTAATAAGTTTTAATCAAACTTTTTTGGTTAGTTTATGCAGTTATCCACGAATACCCAAAAAATCCCGTATTTAGCGCAAATACCTCGAAATACCTTAAAAATTCTCGAAATATTTAGAAATTAATACAAATATCCCGGAATTCCGGAAATATCTAGAAATTGAAGAAAATATCCCGGAATTCCCGAGAAATCCAGAAATTGATGACAATATCTTGGTATACCCTAAAAACCTGTAAATACTGCAAATATCCCGAAATACTTTAAAAATTTATGCCAATATCCCGAATTGCCTTAAAAATTGCTAGACTTCTGGAAAAATTCAGAAATTTATGCACGCGTATATAATACATATATCCCGAAATACCTTAAAAATTTCCAGATTTCTCGAAAAATCCAGAAATTTGAATTAGAGCAAATATCCAAAAATACTTTAAAAATTCTTGAGGTATTTTCGAGGTACTTCAGGAATCAGCACTAATTACAGAATCCTTTGATATTTTGGGAAATTTTTATATGTTCCGGAATATCTACATTAATCACGGGATTTCTTGGATATTTCAGGAATTTTTGTAGGTATTCTAGGACATCTGCACTAATTACAGAATCCTTGATTATGTTAGGAATTTTGAGGTATTCTGGGAATCTGCACTTATCACGGGATTACTTGGATATTTCGGGAAAATATGAGGTACTCCGAGATATTTGCACTATTTACGGGATTTTTTGGATATTTTTGTAATTTTCAAATTCTTCCGGAATATCTGCATTAATCAGGGGATTCCTGGGACATTTAGGGAATTTTTGTAGGTATTCCGAGACATTTGCACTAATTACAGAATCCTTGGTTATGTTGTTGATTTCTTGGGTATTTCGGGAAATTTTAATGTACTCGGGGATCTACACTAGACAGCCGTCAGAAGTCAAAGTGTGCGGACGTGCCTGGACCTCGTTCGCTCAGTTCATTGAACTGCTAAGTTTGCAGATTTTACATGCAATTTTAATTCAAGTGTACAACATATAAATAATTAATTGTAAACTCTTTTAATAATAAAAAATGAAATAACAGTACATAGATGTCTGGTGTCGACCGAGAAACCACCACCGGACAAACTGGATCGTAAATATTATAAATTTCACCCTGAACAAATGTGATATGTGTGGTATGTGACAATGGATACCATAGAATTTATTATGATAAATTAAAAAACCCGAAGTATGTGAATAACAACTTAATAATCAGCCCAGAACATACAATAAGTCATATAACAGCAATAACTTAAAAACATATGTTGAGTGATGTGGCAAAAAAAGTGATCGTGTTTAGTTCAGTTCTAAGAGTTCTTCGCCGTGGGCGGCGACGGCGCGGACTGCCCTGGCGACTCTCCATAACGATGCGGAAGCAGAAGTCTAGCCGGAGCTCCCGCTCACTCAATATCACTTTAGTCACTTAAATATAATTGTTCAGTTGTAACGGAGTAAATCTTCGCCGGGGTCTTGCTCAGATTCCAGGATTCGGTCAGGAAGGAAATTGAAATAATTATACCGTTATTTAATTATAAAAGATTAACTATATTGTAACGGGCCTAATATCAACTCGAAACATAAAAATACATTTATTTTTTGCCTAACCCGAAATAAATGTATTAGGTGGAAGAATCTGGGGTAGCTAAAGAATGAAACAAATAATTCTTTCTTATCCCAGTTTAACCTCCAAATTAGATAAATTTGATAAATTAGGATAATGAATTAATGATTATAAAGTTTTGGGAAAACATGGAATTAATCAAATAATTCCAGATTATCCAATTTTACTTTATATTATGGGTTTTAGGAATGCGAGATAACTTGGGAAGAATTGAAATTAATCCAATAATTCAATATTATCCAAGTTATTTATTTGGTTATGGAAAGTGGAAGAACTTTGGGAAGACATTGAAGCAAACAAATGATTTTATATCATCCAAAATTAGCTTCCTTTTATGACACAGTTATGTGGTATTTGGTCAGGTAAAATGAGCAAATCGCTAGAGACATTTAAATTATCTTATATTATATTAAAGTGGATCGACTTTTGGTCTCCGGTTCTCCGGTTCTCCGGTTCTCCGGTTTTTTAAAAATGCATTTTTATAGTTTCAAAGTTTTATTTTAATTGGACTTTACACTTTTGGGCCTTACATTTTTTGGACCTTACATTTTTGGGCCTTACATTATTGGCAACGGAATTGTAAAGTTTTATTTTAATTGGACTTTACAATTTTAGGCCTTACATTTTGAGCCTTACATTTTTGTCCTCATAAATTTTGGGCCTTACATTTTTGGGCCTTATAAATTTGGACATTACATTTTCGGGCCTTATAAATTTTGGGCCTTATAGTTTTTTTTAAACAAATAGATATCAACTACTATGTCGATATTATTACCAGAAAATTATCTTAATAACAATAAGTAAAATAACATTTGATTACGTAATTAAAATTAATAAAATTTCAACACTGGAACATACAATAAATCAAATTAATTTTTATTGTTTATTTTACAAACTTTTTTGGGCCTCATAAATTTTGGGCCTTATAGTTTTTTTTAAACAAATAGATATCAACTACTATGTCGATATTATTACCAGAAAATTATCTTAATAACAATAAGTAAAATAACATTTGATTACGTAATTAAAATTAATAAAATTTCAACACTGGAACATACAATAAATCAAATTAATTTTTATTGTTTATTTTACAAACTTATTTTTGCAAAAATTTCAAATTACAATTATTATGTTATTAAATTAAATTACAAGTATTATGTTACAATTGTACTCTATTCACTTGTATATTTCATAAGATATATTTTTTTCAATATATCGTTTTTATTGTTTATATAATTTATAAATTCAGCAAGTATTCATCGAAATCATCTTTAACAGAAAAATTAAATTATATCATTAAATATTAAATGTATAATTAATTAAACATTAGATAAAATATTCAAATAAATATTACTGTTTTTAAAATGCCATTAAGAAGATTTATATCCAATATGCATATTGTCACATATTATTGATATTATATATGTTATATCTGTAACAAAAACATTTTTATTATTAATTATAAATAAATTGACAAAGTCAAAACTATACCTTTTAACTTAATCATTAAGAAATACTACTGCATTTTTGATTATTTCGATAGTCTTAATAAGCTATTCAGGATACTGAAATACAAAAATACTTATTATATTTCAAACAATAATAATTTAAAATGAAAATTAGATAATTTTATAATATACCTTGTGACTTTAATCGTATGGAATGCCATTAGGAATATAATATTTTATTGATATAATATTAATTGGAATGCTGCTGCCGTTTGTTATTTTTATTCAGCGCTGCATTCATTGGAATGCTGCTGTACTTTGTTTTTTTTTTCAGCGCTGCATTTATTGGAATTATGAGTGTCAAACTACTAGCAAAGAATTTGTGCAAATATTGGCCCATTAGATGGAAAGTTTGGCCCTCTTTGTGTAAAGGTTGGCCCAGATTGTTTAAATGTTGGCCCATTTACAGAAAAGATTATTACAACATATTATTTGCAACATATTATTATTGCAATATTAAATATTATCAACGCAATTAAGTGCGCCTTAATTTAAGAAATTGCATGTAAAAAACAATTTTTTACTGGTTGAAAAATTTATTCCATAATCAATACAAAATGTTCCTAAATTGGCCAAAAGTGGGCTAAAGTTTGCCAAAACTGGAAAAATGTTCCAAATATTTCAATGTTGGTAAACATCGGCCCACTTTTGGCGCAAGTTGGCCCACTTTTAGCATACTTTGGAGCATTTTCATCGAAAATGTATTTCCACTAGGGTATGTATAATATTAGTATTTATAAAATATTAAATTTATATTAACTACATTTCATTCATTACATTGAAGCTACTTTCTTATAAACACTGTTTTCTAATAATTTATATTTTATTTTTTTCAGCTTTACAAAAAAATATTAATAAAAAATTTAAAATAATCGTTTAGAAAAATAAAAAAAATTATAATTATTATTAAACAATTGAAACAAATTATTAATATTATTTTTATAATTGTGAATCATTTTGTAAAATAAACCATTTTTATAATGGGTTTGACGGAAATAAAAATATTAGTTGTAAAAACGATTGAACCATATAGCGACGATGCTTCTATGTTAAATGATGAACACATATTAGAATTGAATAACATCCTTAAATCATGTACACCATTCAATATGCAAACAACTCTTTTAGTTCAAAAACAATATAATATTAACTCAGTTCAAATGAATAATGAACACATTCAATTGTTATTTTCTGGAAAATATGAAAAAGATCATTGGATTTGTATGTATTACAATAATAGAACGATACACATTTATGATAGTTTAAATGCTAAATATTTGCAAAATGAACATAAAGTATACATCAATAGATTATTTCCAGATAGTCAACAATTAAAAATTGTTTTTGAAACAGTGCAATTTCAAACCAATAGTTATGATTGAGGAATTTTCGCGATAGCTTTTGCTGTCTCTATTGTATTTAATTTATGCCCATGCAGCTTAAATTTCCCAAATGCGTTCACATTTACTAAAAATATACGAAACACGTAGTATTACGATGTTTCCAATTTTACAAAATATAAACTATAATATTTCAACAATACCAATCAAAAGATACATGATTCATATTTGTTGTATTGATGAAAAAAAAATTGAATTTCAATGTAGCAGAAATAAAAATAATAGAATACAATTTTCAACAGAAATTTAATTCTGAACAACAAACAATAATGAATTTATATAATAAAGATAAAATCATTTCCGTTGATTCTATTACCCCAATGGAAATATACTATGAAATACCAACTTATAGTTCATTTTATCAAAAAAATAAAAATAAACAATTTAATGATATAGAAATAAAACAGCTAAAAATAAAACAGCAAACTATGATAAAAAGGCAAACAATTAGCTGTATCGATATAAAAAATGAACGAGAAAAAGAAGCGTTGCATAAAAAAGAAGCTTATATGAGGAGTAAAGATAGTAATGACGGCAAAATAGAAGAAAAAAAATAAAGAGAAAACAGCAAACCATGATGAAAAGACAAAAATAAATAGTGACGAAATAAAAAATGAACGAGAAAAAGAAGCATTACGAAAACAACATATTTATTATAATGAAAATACTGATCAATGTAAAAAAAATGAAAAGAAAAAATTAAATGGAAAAATATTAAACGAAAGTAGAAAAAATGATATCGATAAATTAGTATAAAACCATTTACAAAAAAATTTAAAAAGACGCATATGTATGAAAAATGACAAAGACATGGAAATACCAATCATATTGCTTAAAAAATTAAAAATTGATGAAGGAAAATTTTTTAACGTATATGATAAACCAATTAATACCAAAAAAGGTATAAATTATAAAGAATTAAATAAACGTATTTTCATTAAAAATGAACAAAATGTAAAATTAGTAAGTAAATCCAAAATAATAGGTCGAATAGCAAATGTAGATTTTGATGAAAAAATAATTATTGAAAACAATTTAGGTTATATGTCTGAAACTTGTAAACATTGTAATACTAAACATTTTGTTTTTGAATATACACTAGGTAAAGAATTTTCTAATTGTTGTCACAAAGGAAACGTAGACTTACCGAAAATGCCTCCCTATCCGGAAGAATTAAAGCAATTAGCTACAGGAATATCGGAAGATAGTATTAATTTTCGCAAAAATATTCGGCTATATAATAATGCGTTAGCTTTTGCAAGCTTTGGAGCTAATTTTGATAAGTTATCTGAATCTTAAATGAAAATGAAGCTCGAAAATATGGGCAATTGTATGTTCTAGATAATGAATTAGCTGCAGCTGAAAGAAAAAGTTTTAAAAATAATTTAGATACAAAATTAGAATTGTCAAGTAAATTAGATAGCTTAATTAGAAATGTTAATCCTTATGCTAAAGCTTATAAAATGATGTCTGAGGTAGAAAAAGAAAAATTAGAATATTAGAAGAAAAATTCGATAAAAATATATATATAATGAAGCTACTTGTAATGAAGTTGCAATGGTATTTGTAGGAAAAAATGGACTGCCTACTTCAGAGCGGGATATAGTTATATATTCAAAATATGACAATCCAATTTGTATTCCTTTAATAAGTAAACACACTGATCCAATGACATACCCACTTATTTATCCAAATGGAGGATATGGATGGATGCCTAATATGAAATGCAAATATAAGAAAAACAATATTTCATGTTTGCAATTTTATAATTACAGACTTTCTATGAGAAATGGATTTAATCCATACCTTAATATGGGAAAAGTTTCTCAACAGTTTACAATTGATGCATTTGTAAAAGTTGAACAATCAAGATTATATTTTGTAAAGAAAAACCAAGATATTTTAAGAAGCGATTATTATAAAGGCGTAATGGATTATTTACACAAGAAAAAAGAATCTGAAAATATAAAAATTGGAAAAATGTTTATTTTGCCATCAAATTTTGTTGGAAGTTCAAGATTCCTAAAACAAAATTACATTGACTCAATGAGTATAGTAAATCGTTACGGAAAACCTGAATTATTTATAACAATGACATGTAATCCAAACTGAAAAGAAATGATGTGCACGCGGAGAGCGGTCTTCGCGAGTGAGGCGCCGGTTATTGGCTGGAGGAATTACGGCGTATGGTCGTCGCGTATCCCGCGACATTGTCGTGGCGGCTAATCTGATCGGCTACGGCGGGCGGCCTCTTGCGCTCTCTTGCGCTCCTGGTCGTCGCGTATCCCGCGTCATTGTCGTGGCGGCTTATCTGATCGGCTACGGCGGGCGGCCTCTTGTCCTCTCATGCGCTCCTGATCGTCCCGTATCTCGCATCATTGTCGTGGCGGCTAATCTGATCGGCTACAACGGACGGCCTCTTACGCTCTCATGTGCTCCTGGTCGTCGTGTATCCCGGGGTCATTGTCGTGCCTCTTTACTGGTCGTCGCGCTTATTCGAGGATATGTTCACGCAATCTTTTCGGACACCCACGAGGATTATCTCTATATACTGATAGCTCGCAGTATACTCGGCGACCATCGCACCCGTTGGTTGCCAAACTCACGCATGCGGGTGGGGGACGGGGATCGGACTCGCGCGCCTGTAGGCCGGAATCGGCTTCCGGAGCAGGCATGGCGGGCCTGGCCCATCGCTGCCTACTATCCATACACGTTCCCCACAACTCTCAGGTGCCCCCTAGGGCGATTCTTTCATGCGTCACTGCGCTTCCACCCGCGCGTACGAAAAGAGCTCACAGTGGATTCGACGAAAGACTCACCGGTCGGCCGCCGAACCTACTCGGGCGGGTAATGAGATTGGACTCGAGTGTTGTCGGCCGGGATCTGCTTTCGCAAGAGATCCTCAACTCAGATGTCCCAACGAACTATCTGCCACACCATGCTATCTGGCAGCGGTCCGACATCGGGCGCAAGCTTCGAGTAGTCTTCAACGCGTCCAGACCCACCTCCTCGGGAGTGACCCTGAACGTCGTTCTGTTTTCGGGACCAAAGCTCCAAAATGACCTTGCCACTGTACTTACCCGTTGGTGTCGGCACCGGACAGTTTTTTGCGCAAACATCCAAATGATGTTTCGGCAAATAAGGGTGCAACCGAATGACAGCCACCTTCAGCGCATCGTTTGGAGTCCTTGCGCCAGCGAGCCAACCGCCCATTACGCGCTGCTCACTGTCACTTACGGCGTGACGTACGCCCCCTCCTATCTGGCCCTCCGTGCTCTCAAACAACTCTGCCACGACGAGGGTTCGTCATTTCCATTCGCGGTGGATGCGATCGAACACGAACTGTATGTCGACGACTTCTTGTGTGGTGTGGTCGATATGGAATCCGCCAAAAGACCCAAGAACAAACTGGTTGGCTTGCTGACAAAGAGATGATTATCCTCAAGAAGTGTTTCTCTAACGACCCAGACTTCTGAATGACATCGACAGTCCTAATCGTCTCCGCCCCAGTTGGCGCGAACTTATCGCTGGCGGACCCATCAGCGAGCTGAGAATTGCCTGGGACCCTGTTGGCGACCGATTTAGATTCAAATCTCCGAGTTCTACCAAGGATGGTCCCCCAACGAAGAGAACGGCGCTGGCCGAATTGGCTCGACTGTTTGATCCTACAGGCTGGCTGATCCCAGTAATCGTTGTTAGCATGATTGTCATCCAAGACCTCTGGCGTGCCGGGATTAACTGGGACGAGGAGATACCTAAACCCTGGTCGTCGCAATGGCGGCGCTTTCGTGCGACGACTTGCCAAATCCACGAGATTACGTTGCAACACTGGACAGGACAAAGCACATCGACTAGCGTGCAGCTCCACGCCTTTGCTGATGCCAGCCGCAAGTGATGGCTGCTGTCGTTTACGTCAGAATAACTGACCCGCACTACGATTCCGAGGCTTGAGCTGCGCGCCACTCTCTTGGCTGCCAAGCTCATGTGTCCCATATCCCAGACCCTCGAGACTCCTCCCTCGAATTGTTACGCATGGAGCAATTTGCGTGTGGCGCATCACTGGCTGAACTCGAAGGAAAGTACCGGTCATGACTACGTGGACGGCTACGTCAGCCATATGGAGGAGTTCCTTCCCTCAGTCGCATGGCGCCACGTTTCAACCTTGGAAAATCCAGCCGATGCCGCGACCTGAGGATTGACCAGCGCCGAACTCGGTACTCATCGTCTGTGGTGGAGTGGGCCCTCGTGGCTGAGGCAACCAATGGACAGCTGGCCCTCATCGGAACTCCCCAGCGTGTCTGCAGAGCCGCTTTACGACAACTCGACGATTCGGGCTTGTCAGTGTCGAGCGTGACTAAGACCGACGTTCACCCAGTCGACAAGTTCTCGGATCTTGACCGACTATTGCGTGCCATGGCACATTGCCGCTATATCACGCGCCGGTCATGGGACGTTCCCGTTCCGGCCGATCACCACCGACGACCTTAGAAATGAGCTCATCATTTGTGCACGTCTCAGCCAGAAGGCGGATTTTGGCCTGCATATCGAGCGGTTAACAGCAGGACTACCAGCGAGCCGCAATAATCCACTGAGGACCTTATCGCCATCACGACCGAAAGCATCCAATCACCCTCAATGGACGAAGCCACCTGGCTTGCTTGGTCGTCGATTGGGCGTAACAACGGAGTCTCCACGGAGGGTATCGTTCTATCTATGCCAGGTCGCTTGGAAAGGCTTGGATCATTAGTCAGCGTAAATCATTAGAATCCCAAAATTTGATCGAAGAAATTTGCTACGCGGATAATAACCGTGATCATAAAAATATTAGCGACAAAAATGAACTCAAATCAACTCACATTCGGAATATTTTAAAACCAAAACACAAGATATTAAAAAATAATTAAGTAAAAATGTTCAAGTTTTTAAATAAGTTAATATAACAAAAAAAAATAATCAATCATAGTTTAAACAAAATAAAAAATTTTTCCTTGTTTTAAATATAGTATGCGAAAAAATCGCATCGTTATATAGAAGTATTTTTAAATTCAAAAGTAGAATTACTTCACATAAATGCAGTAAATACTGAGTACGAAATAAATATTAATAATATCAATATTAAATAAATCTTACGGTAGGTTCCGCATTGTTAAAATAAAATATCAGGTTTACCGCAGTTATAAAAAAAGTGACCAAAAGAAAAATACCTCATATAACATAAGTATATAAGTTCTATTCGAACAGTCACGAGAGTCAGACGTGTTTACAAATAGCTCTCTGTGGTACGCGACGCGGCTCTGCCGCGCCGTATTTTTCCGTCTATTCTCTAGAAGAGACATATTCCGATAAAGTTACTTTTCAATATGGAAAATAAATCTGTTGAAAAAATCTCAAGTTACAGTTACAGTACATAAAGTTCGCAAAGTTTATAAAGTGTAAGTGCAAATACCATGACGCAAGTTAACAAAAGCAACGGGCTTTCCTTCTTCAAAATTGTTAGTAATAGTCTGTTCCCAAAGAAAAATCAAGCAATTGTGATTGATACCATTGAAGAAGTGGAAGTTAAAACGTATTTAAGAGCAATAGCTACAAAAACTGAGCCAACAAACATTATTGCTGCTACGAAAATCTCACAAAATCGATTTTGTTGTTATTTGAACAGTGTAAAAATAGTAGAAGAAATTACTCGTGAAGGAAATAATATCATCGAAATTGGAGATAACAAATTAAAAATTAGATCCTACGTTATACAATCTAGAAGTCATTTTTTTGAATGTGCATCCTTGCATCCCACCCGATGATATTACTAAGAAACTCATAGATAATGGCATAACTTCAAAATCCAACATGAGCTTTATAAAACTTGGCGTTGATGATCCCGGTTATACGCAAATAATAAGCTTTAGCAGACAGATATTTATTGATCCTGAAGAGATAAACAAAATTCCAAAAGAATTCACGATGAACTTTGAAGACGCGCTTTATCACATTTACGTATCTACCGACAAAATCTCTTGTTTTGTTTGTAATCAAGAAGGACATACTGCTAAATATTGCCCTACTACTAAAAATTCCCAGAGTAATAATATTAAACTGATGCAGAACGAAATTGAAAGCAATTCCACAGCGAAGTTAAAAATTTCAAATACACAAGTTTCTGGCGATACGGATAAGCTTGCCACGTAACTACTAACACACAATCAGTTACGGAAAATAATTCAAATCAAGATATAAGCTTGAATGGAAAAACACTTTTTATACTACCAAATACCGAAGAATTTCTAAAACTGGGTAAAAGGCAAGTTCCTTCTAGTACAATTTCGACGGAAAGTAATAATACATTGACGAAGAAAATTACATTCTCCGACAAGCCAAGGAAACAAGAAAAGAAAAAGAAAAAACTGAAACGTAACAAAGAAACACCAGGTTATTTACAAACACATATAGATGCGTCACTAGAGCAAATTCCGGAATCAAAATCTGCTACCTTCGTACTCGCAAACCGTGAGCTGCTCGATTTCTTGACAGAATCGTATAAATGTAAATACGATGAAGTCTGTGATCTAGCAACTCTGTACGTAAATAACAACACGGCTTTGGCAGTTATGCTATAAGAAGTATACACCAATATCACCAGATCAAACATAAAGACAAGAATCACAAAAATTATCTGTTTAGTCAGCGAGAATGCGGAGATTTGAAAGACTTGGACACCGACGACTCCTCGAGCAATAATTTGAATTCCGACGATCAAAATAAATAAAGGTTGCGTATTTCGAAGCTAGAGTCATACAATTAATCTGTTTATTTAAAGCTGGTAATGTACATAAATTATTAATAATGTCTGACAGTAACAATCTAACAAATAATAATTTAACATATGCAACTAAACTACGTTTATTGTACTGGAACCCCCGGAGCGTATGTAATAAAAAAGAGAAAATTTTAAAAATCATTCAGGGTATTGACATATTAGTTTGCGTAGAGTCATGGCTTAAAAATAACAACAAATTTATATTTACCAGATTTAATACATTTCGGAAAGATAGGGAACATACTATAGGTGGTGGAATTGTATTTTTAATACGTATATCTTTCTTTTATAATGAAATAAAAAATTTGTGCAATGATAGTAATGATACCGAATTAAGTGGAATTGAAATCACCAATTTAAAAGAACCTATTTCAATAATTGCTTGTTATAAACCCCCTCATATTACTCTTATAGAATACGAATGGAATAAACTAGTAAGTAATATTAAAATTAATCAAAGAACCATGCTTATCGGTGATTTCAATTCACACAATGAAGCTTGGAATTGCATTAATACTGATATTAATGGCGATAGATTACTAGTTCAAGCTAAAAATTTAATTTATTCTTACACAACACTAATACAAATACATAAATCGAACATCGACTTAATATTTTCTATAATCAATATTGCGCATGAGATGAGAAGAGATGGGAATTTTCAGGTAGTATTACAGTATTTATCGAGTATAAAAAACTCAGAGCCTTAGCTAAGAAAACTTTGAAACTTAAAAAGAAACAATCTTTTCAAAAATTTGCTGAATCTATAAATTTCAATGTAAATTTAAAACATACGTGGAATACTGCTAAAATTATGAAAAATAAATGGCTGAAAATAAAACCACAAAGTTGTGAAAATTACAAAAATAAAAATATTAATATAGATAACGCTCTCAATAAAATGTGTCCTGAGTGGGTGCCGCAAGATCCTGACGATATCCCAAATGCTAATTATAATCTTATTCTTGACGAACCCTTTAGTTATACGGAATTTAATACAGCTTTGAAATCTAGAGGAGATAAATCAGCCCGGGAAAAGACAGGATCAATTATGAAATATTACACAATATACCAATCAAATTTAAATTGTTACTGTTAGATATTCTAAATCAATTATATGCTAGCGATATTTATCCTGAGTTGGATTATTACATACATTCACTTGTTGAAGTTGGATTATTACATACATTCACTTTGTGGAAAAACCAAATGGCAATGGTCTTAGACCACTTGCACTGACTTCATGCATTTGTAAAATATTCGAGCTGATGCTATCATACAGAATGCGCTGGTGGGCAGAAAGTAAAAATGTTTTACCACTTAGCCAAACAGGATTTCGGAAAGGTTTGTCCTGTGCTGACAACCTTATAACTTTCAAATTAGACGTAGAGACTGCCTTAAATAAAGATTTACATGTACCTTCAGTTTTCTTAGATGTAAGTAACGCGTTTAACGATGTGCATAGCCAGATACTAATAAATAAATTTGCAACTCTCGGATTTTCTACATCTACAAAAGTATTAAAATTCATTAAATTCATAAAATATCATAGGCTTATTTATTTGGAAATTAATGAAAGTACACCTAAACATATTTATAAAGGGGTCCCCCAAGGGGGAGTTTTGAGTCCTTTGTTATATATACTGTACGTTTCTTCTGTTTTTAGTGACATGGAACCTGACATTAAAACATTACAATTTGCCGATGATGTAGTCATTTACTATACCACGGACGATTCAATTAATAGTATACCTGTATTCGAAAGTGCACTGACTAAAATTGTGGAAAATCTACAATCTTTAGGTTTGGACGTCTCATCAGAAAAAACTAATTGTATATATTTTAATAAAGGGATCAAACCAGGCGAAACAAAAATTCTGGTAGCTGAAAAAAAGTGATGTCTATTGAATCAGTTAAATTCTTAGATTTATATTTTGATTATCAATTAACTTTTAACAAACACTTACCACACGTTCATGAAAAAGCAAATCGGGCACTAAATATAGTAAAATTCCTCAGGGGTATTCGATGGGGATTTTTTATAAAAGTTATGTAAGATCTATAATGGATTACAGCTCATTCATTTATTTACCATCATAAAAAAATTTAAAAGATAAACTGTAAAAAATACAATATTCGGCAATTAGAATTGAATTAGGAGCAAGAATGAGCACCCCTACCAATGTTTTGATTGATGAAGGAAAACTAATTATGTTTCAACATAGAACCAAAATACTATGCAACAACTATTTAGTAAAAGCTCTTTGCGTTAAAAAATCTATTGCTCGAGAAACAATTAAAAAATATGTTCCTTATATAATTTGCAATCGAAGTAAAAACAGCAAAATATTACATGATTGTATAAAAAGCGTTATCAGTATTGAAAATTTGTTAAATGTATATCCCTACACTAGTTTGTATAACTATCCTTATGAAATTATATATGTGCATGTGAGTACTAATACAGAAATAGGTTTCGAACTTAGAAAATATAAAAATCCAAATATGCTGAAAACCTAATTGTTGTCCTAATATCATGGTTGCAATTTTAAGATCGCCACAAACTTTCCATTTGTTTCCATAATGTTACATTTTAAGCGATTTTACAAGATTTTTTGACATTTTTTCTAGGTTGGGAGGATATAAAAGTCAACTACTCTCTAGATCTCATTTAGACGCCTAAAATTCACGTGAACCATGCATGATACATTCACAAAAAAATGTATTGCAACAAAATTATGCTCTTAAATGCAAATTTTCACGATTTTTCGTAGTTTTTCTCGATTTTGCATGGGTTTTCACCATTTTTTCACACTTTCAAGGGCGTACAGATACAATAAACTCTGAATTCAAATTCAGCGCATCAAAATATATAAAAATCGTGTATAATACTCTCATTAAAAATTTTTGTGTCTTTAAGGGGTCTGTCTAGTAGCTCGCGCCGAAAAAAACGCGATTTTCGTGATTATTTCTTGGGATACTGGATAAAGGTAATGATATAAAAGCTTTTAGGCTTAGTAAATACACTCTTGAATTACATAAAAAAATTTTTTCTTTTATTTTATACATATATTATGACCAAAAACGTCAGCCAAACGCAACACCTCGAAAAGTAGGTAGGTCCGCCTTGTTGATAAAATCTCGGAGCTGTGTTGTCTGAAACAAAAAAATCAAAGTGCTTTAGGTTTGGTATGACAATGGCTATGTCCCCTATGAATTTTATTCAATTATTTAAAAAAATAAAAAAATGATGAAGAAAAAACAAAAAATTTTCAAAAAACCGGTTTTTTCGCCGATTTTTGAAAAAAAATATATTAAAATTCAAAATTTTTGAAAAAAATTTATAGGGGACATAGCGATAGGTTTAAAGAGTATATGGTTCAAATTTCATAAGGATCGGTCGAGTAGTTTCGAAAATTTCATCATCAAGGCGAGTAAAAACGTTGTTTCGAGAAATACGCGTTTAAAGTTTTTTTTGCATGAAATTCTTAAAAAAAAAAAATTACTTACACCTAGTCAGCGATGCCTGAAATTCCTTCACATTGTTCGAAGAGTTGACTTTCTTCCAATCTTTTCTGTCTCACCATTGTTCTGCCCTCTTTGGAATCTTTCGATGAACGGCGGTTGCCTACTTGGATACGCTGGCGGTTGCGCGTCGCGGCATATGCGACTGTAGTTTCGCTGATTCCAACGTGCATCGTTTCCATAATTTTCAATACTGTGCTAAAGCCTTCATTGAAAATACATGCTGCTGTAAGGCACGCAATTTTAACTATTTTTTTGCCAGAGAAAGTGTGTTTCGGTGCCATACTCCACACAGTAGCGTTGAAACTCTCATTGTTGTTTTGCGTGTTGTCTCCTAAGCACCGCTCGAGCAATTCGTCTTTGGTCAGATCTTCGTAGATCGGCTTCAGCACTTCTTGCACGTCTTCAGAAAGGGCAGGTGGATGCTTGAAATCTTTCAGTATCTGCTTTGCTTCTGCTTTCCGATATTTGCACCAGCTCGATTCTCCAGCTGAACAGTACTGATGTTGAGGCTTTGAGTCGGTCGAAATTATATGGTAAAATCCAGCCCAAATTTCGTTGCGCATTCCTTCGACTGAATCCTTGTTTCTTTGAACTGCTAATCCGTAATTAGTAGACAATTCCTTCATTAGCTTGATCGTCAAATCAACAGTTTTAACTTTAGGAACACTGTCAATTTTCCTCTTCTTAACAGCGATTTTTTTTTCAAAGTTTTTTCGACCTTCTCGGTCTGTTTTTCCTCGGCTTTCCTTTTAGCAGTTTCGACTTTTCTTCGTTGTGTAAGGGTTTTTTTTGCTTCGCTAGCACGCTTGAATATTCTTTTTGCTACGTGCAACACGCATTCTAATTTTTTACCGTAACGTTTTCTCCATACGGAAATGTTTCAAGCAGCATTTTGAAAGTTTTGGAGTCCCCATCACCAATATAAAAACCGTAGCGGACTGGGTACTTTTCCAGTGATCTCATGAACATTTTTACAAATCCACTGACCTCTATTTTACCAGAGCTACCTTCATGATTAGCGTCACAATTTTCCTTGTGTTTTTCATATCAAGCAGCACAACCAATATCATCTGTCCTCTTCCAGAATTCGCACGCTTTACAGTAGCTAAACAACACAACTGCATTAAGAACTTTTTTACTATACTTGCCGATTAAAGTTACAAGGCCAATAAGAGAACGGAAGCCTCTTTTTGCCCAGGAACCATCTCCCGAAACTGTTAAATCTTCGCCATTTCCTGCTTCAGCATTCAACTTTTTTTCTTCATCGATAGCTTTCCGTCTCACTACATCGAATACGGCTTTTACGGCAGTTTTAATGGTTTCGACAATTGAATAATAAGCGGTTTTATTTAATCCTGGGCCCGTTTCCAAAAGTCCACAAAATAAATTTAAACTTTGCAGTTCTCCACCAAGTAATCGAAACACAAACAGAAGCCGACGATTTATTTCAAAACCATTATTTATATCGAGCATGATTCGATCAATTTTCCTCCGCACTTACATTCAAGATGTATCTTAAAACCAAAACCTTTCTGTCCAAATTTCAAAAGACACATCACCATTACACACTTTATACGATAAATATTGTCGTAAAAGGCTAAACACGAAAAAAAAACTGTATAATACTGTAGCCTGTATCTTTTTTTACACGTACATCAAAACTGTCGTCCATCGACTCTCTTAGTTTTTTTGCTGATGCGCTTGTATTACTCCTGCTACGATCTGCACGTAAACTACGCTTTTTTGTCTTACTTCCTGCACGTCGCCAGGATTTAGTTTGATGTTTGCCTTTTTTATCCATTGCGAAAATACGACAATTTCACGTAGAAAGCTGTTGCTCTAACGAATTTACAAACAGAACCGCCTCTTTTCGCTCCAAAAGCAGGTATATACATTTCGTAAATCAAAACAACGAAATATATACGACCTTTAGGATACCGACATATAATATATATACATATATACAAGAGGATTCTGAAAGAGAGCAGCTGCGAGAGAAAACAATAGCAGGTAAGCGGCGGGGACGGCGCGCTAGAGATACCTACCTTTGAAACGTTCAAAAATAATGTTAGAGTTCTTAGATCGTTCTAAAATTTTCATAAAATATTTCTTAATATATTTACTTTTGAAAAAAGTAATAAAAAAAAACGATTTTTAAATGTGAGTTACTAGACAGACCCCTTAACCCACGCACTTAAATACGATTTTCAGTGATTTTTCACAGTTTTTCGCCATTTAAAAAAAAATTTTGGGGGTGTTTGAGTAAAACCAACCTCGGATTCGGATTTAGCGCGTCAAAATACATAAGGATAGATAGGTCTGGTTGCTTGAACAGACCACTTTTTTTTGTGTGCCGGTGTAATAATCGGTTTTTTAATAAATCAAATATTTTTCTCTTTGTAAGGATCGCCGTATTTGTATAAGATAAATACAAAAAGGAAATGGGAAACTATATGAAAACACTCATAGTATTGGCCTTTTTTTTTTGGAGTCTGTGGTAATGACATTTTATGCACAACCGACAAACTACCACCCCCTCGCAAGAGCAGACAGTCCACCGAGTGTGGGACTCAGTAGGAGCAAACTACTAATACCCACTAAACCCACATATCTCTGTTCGCACCGACACCAGCCCGGAACTATTATTCATATTACTGCAGACTGGGCGGCTGTCCTTGCGTGTCCAGAAACAAATTCACTCTTTTATTCTTTCATACTCGAAAAACACATTCGCTCAATCTATCAGACATCCATCTGTTTTTTTGCTCCGCAATACATTCGTAACGTTATTTGCGATCAGTCGCCAGTTGTTCGCGTTCATCGTCATAAGTCTCGTCACGTTTTCCGGCGTGATCGCTTCTATGTCTATTTCAAGTCGTTGACGTTGATCTGCCCAACGCCTGCAAGCGAAAACGTATGATCAGCGTCATCATAGACCCATCTGCAGTACTTGCATTCAGGTGAAGCAAGTCTGCCCATCTTGTGTAGATATCCGCGGAAGTATCCGTGTCCAGATAAAAATTGGGTGAGATAGAAGTCTACCTCACCGTGCTTTCTCCCTTCCACGGAGCAACCGCAGGGATAAGTCTACGTGTCCATCGCGCCTGTTGGGTACTTGTCCACCAGGTTTGCCAGAGTTCCATTGTTTTCGTACGTTCAACTGTCGCAGCGTCGACCCGTCCCGTGTCCGCGCCATAGTATTGGCGTTAGTGGAGCATTATCCATACTTACCGGAGCCATCTAGCGACATCCATAGAAAAAAAGAACCAATAAAACAAAAACAACCTATAAGCTGGATAAGGAAACGACAAATGAAAAAGGAAATGGATGAAAGAGAGGATACAATGAACAAAGTTATTAGATATGGCGAAAATTTTCCAAAGAAGATGAGAAAGGCATAAATCTGGATATTAGAAACTTTTCGGAGATGGATGAGAAGTATTCATCAAAATTTTGTACATAAGTAGCAGTGACTTTAGAATAAGTATGACTTAAGCTCACTTTAAGCTTACAGTGGATAAAGAAGTATCTAAGGAGAGTGTAGAAAAGCAATGGGCTTGTTGGGCTTAAGAAGATATGCAACATGCTGAAAGTAATGTAGATGATGAAGAGTAGAGACAGTTCAAAGAAGCCTACGGATGAAACAGTATTTACAAAGAATTAGGAGAGACGTATGCAAGATATCTTACGGACACACACACACACACACACACACACACACACACACTGAATCTCATCAGAAGAATGCAAGAGAGAAGAAGTAACATTGGTAACAACAGCAGCCTGACGTAATATTGTGCGACGCCCCGGACAGGCATTGACTGCCCCTCGCGAAGTAATGCCTTACGGCGGTTTCCGAGGGAGGGATCCATACATTCCAAAGAAAATGTGGAAATACTGGAAATGTCGAAAATATTGAAACAATTATTGAATTTTGTAGACTCAACAATTAATACATACCAAAAAATAGAATCCACGCTTACGTATGATTATCTTAAAACATATGTTAAAGAATCGAAAAATATAGAAGCAGAACTGGACAGAATTTTAATCGGGGCATATAACAAAATCATTTTGGTAGAAAGCAATTTGACAAGCAAGCTAACTCTACAAAATATTCAAAAATTACAAGAATATCTCCGATCAATCAGGTTATTGCGTACATTACGTTCTCAGAGGATAGTCATGAGCCATGATAACGCTTTGAGCGCTATTTTAAGGTTATTGAATAACACCTTAACCCTTAAACTGCCAAAACGCCACTTCCGGTACACTGCTATTCGAGGGCCAATAACGAAGACTATTCGACACTAAAAAAAATTGAGACATACATATTTTTATTGCGTAAGATCTCCTCTTTCCGATGGTGCCAATGAAATTTCCTGAAAAGTTTATTTATTATTCCAAAATGCAGTTTAAACAAAAAAAAAAGTGATTATTCGTGTTTATTTTTTTTTGTGATCCATTTTTCAAAGCTTTTCGAATCTGCAATCAACTTGGAACCTTAATAACCAAATGTCTTAACTTTGAGAATCCATGGTTCAAAGATCGATTTTTCGTATTAGTATTTTCAAAATGGCGTCTTAATGGCAAAATTTTTGTGAAAACCTTCCTGAATTATTTTACAATAAATGATGCTCTTTTCGAAAAAATGTTCAAGAGTAAAAAGTTCTTGTAATCAGCCAAGGAATATGCCTGAATTTTTCCGAAGCGTTTTGAACACTTTTTCGAATTTTGCATATGAACAATTTTTGCAAAATTCAAAATTTTACTCAAATCGCTTCGGAAAAAAGCAGACGTATTTCTTGGCCAATTCTAAGAACTTTTTATTCTTAAAAATTTTTCCGAAATATGCACCGTTTCCAATAAAAAATTTCCATGTTTGTTTCCATGGTTTTTTACTCTCACATGATGCTTTGAACTATTTTTTCCGAAGCGCTTTGAGTAAAATTTTGAATTTTGCAAAAATTGTTCATATGCGAAATTCGAAAAAGTGCTCAAAACGCTTCGGAAAAATTCAGGCATATTCCTTGGCTGATTACAAGAACTTTTTACTCTTGAACATTTTTTCGAAAAGAGCATCATTTATTGCAAAAAAATTCAGGAAGGTTTTCACAAAAATTTTGCCATTAAGACGCCATTTTGAAAATACTAATACGAAATATCGATCTTTGAACCATGGATTCTCAAAGTTCAGACATTTATTCCACCGGTTATTAAGGTTCCATGTTGATTGCAGATTCGAAAAGCTTTGAAAAATGGATCACAAAAAAAATTAAACACGAAAAATTACGTTTTTTTTGTTTAAACTGCATTTTGGAATAATAAATAAACATTTCAAGGAATTTCATTGGCACCATCGGAAAGAGGAGATCTTAAGCAATAAAAACATGGATGTCTCTTTTTTTTTTAGTGTCGAATAGTCTTCGTTATTGGCTCTCGAATAGCCGTGTACCGGTAGTGGCGTTCTGGCAGTTTAAGGGTTAATAGCATTATCTTAAATATAACCCAGATGTAGCAATTAGTATTCAGAATGTAACTAATCTGCGTTAGAGGAGAAATTTATTATCGACAGAAAAAATTGTGTCCATAGCAGAAAAGTTGGGACTCGAGATACAACCGATGAATTTTCATTACAGTTTATAAATTCAAGACTAATACAGTCAAATAACCTAAATAAAATAAAATATAGTAAATTAAACTAAAAAGTTGTTATAGAGATAGAAGTACCTGTTATGGAAAAAATGAGTTTTCTCTTGTATAAAATTACAGCTTTTCCAGTCTCGCAGAGCCTGTATCCAAATGATTCTAGCATAGCTTATATAATACAAAGAAAACTTATTAACCAATAGAAAGTCATTACGGATTTACCAATGAAGCTTTAAGCCATTGTACAAATTGGGAATCTGAGCTAATTTGTAAAGAAAAACTACGAGACTGAGCCAATTATCTTCTTAAGGAACAGAGATATTTAGCAAAAACACAAAAATAAATTATCACAAATGCATGATTGAATCAAAAGGCGCGATAGCGCCTGACGCAAGTATAGGCGCGAGAGCCATTATATACAGCTAACTAGCCCCCCAGATTTTTACTTTTCTAACCGCTGCATTATTACATTATGTATGTGTGCTATTGACCACGCATTACGTTCTTTATTTATTAATCTTTACTGTACAACAAGTTTTACACGAATTCATTTACGCACAATCAAGAAAATTTATGCCAAAGATATTGCTTGCTGATTTCCTTTCCTCAATTTTCGTCTTCTCCCTTTTGATATATATATAGTTAACTTCAAACAAAATGAGATAGAGATAGTATAGGAAAGGCATGAGATAGAAAGAGAAACAATGCTTTCCAGCCCGTGAGAGAGCGCGTACAGAAGTAAAAACTTATAGAAGAAGTTCAAACGTGGCCACGAGAGGGAGCTAGTTTCAGGTGAATACTTTTGTCACAGTTGAATCATCTGGCTGATTTTGTGTGAAAAGTTATGAATTAAAATTATTAATTTACGTAATTATTTCCAATACCTCACATTATTCCGTTTCGGTATTTTTTATTGTAGTGCAATGCAGATACTATTGCAAGGTGAAGATTTCATATTCGCCCATATCCTATACTAGTATGTCGACCTTTGACATCTCGACGAGAGAAAGAGTGAGAGAGAGAGAGACAGAGAGAGAGAGAGAGAGAGAGAGAGAGAGAGAGAGAGAGAGAGAGAGACAAACATTGATAAAATTCTAACCATGAAAACAATGTTTTCATTTCCATGCAAGTGATGATGTAACTTTTTTTAATCTTAAAGTAGATAATATTAATAAGAATTGCACAAAAAATAAATGTATATTATTACATTATTTTAATTATATTTATTATATTATTAATTCATTTTATTTGTATAATTTGATGTGTTTGCTTTAAGTTTATATTATTTGAAGGGACTTATGCTTGTATTTTTATAATGAATCCCTCATGATATCTCAATGTTTTCCACATTGACCAAAATAATTTAAAAAACAATAGATTATAATTAAGTGGATGCTTGATCGTTCTCTATCCTAATTAAAATTACTGAATAATCATTTTATTTTCTATATAAAGCCAATATATGTGTTCGATACTTTGCCAAGTACATAATATTTAATAATTATATGGACTATAACATATGTAGTATGATATTATTTCCAACGTTAAGTGAAATGATTGCTTAATAGTATTATATGTACTGACTTAAATAATTTAAAAGAATGTTGATAAGTTATTGTTCTCTTTACATATATTTATTGAATACCTTTTTTAATATTTAAATAAAATCAATGTGTCAGTTGTTTGGTAAGTGTAAAAGGCATTTAATAATTTTGTAACTTTCACATCCCTATAAAATGTTTGATAGTGACACTAACTAACATATATAGTTAAGTAATTAAATAGAATTTCTTGTGTTGTACTAAAATTATAATATTAAATTGTACTGTTGTCATTAATTATTATAGTAACCCAATAATATAGAATTTAGTAGGAATTTGTCGATCTGACGGAGGCGAAGGAAAAGAAAAAAAACAAAAAGTTTTTCTTCCAAGCGACGTTTCGTTGGCTTGGTCTGCCAACCTCTTCAGGCTATTTTTTATTGATAACACACAAATAACAAATTAACAGAACGCACAAACAATATTGAACAACTTAGATATAAAAAAATACCTTTTTTATAATCGGATAACCGATTCGTCAAGCGGTTAGATAAACAGTCAACATAAGCAAAACTCGGTGTATTTATATATATATCGCTAAAGGTAGTGTAACGTAAACATTGTATAACTGTCAAATCAGGCATTTAAATTTCTGAGAACTGGGAAATAAGAGCTATTTAAAAATCTAATATCGTCTTTCTTATTAATATTATTAACATCAAGTTTAATGTGTAACATTTCCGAAATAAGACGCTTTTTATAATTGATCTCCCCATCGACAATTTTTACACCATCCCAATCAAATTCATGTTTATGTAAAAACATATGTTGATTAATAACTGAATCAGTATTGTTATTCTTTTTGTGTTCATTAATCCTCGTTTTGCTGATATTGTAATGGATGATTTGGAAAATGATTGCTTAAATAAATTATTGAACGAACATAATTGCAAACCACTTTTTTATTTTAGATACGTTGATGATACTATCTTGTGTGTTAAGAAAGAACATGTAAATTTAGTTATAAATATTTTTAATTCATATAATAAAAATTTACAATTTACTTCAGAATTAGAAATAAACCAAAAAATCAATTTTCTTGACATTACCTTAATTAGAGAAAATGATCGTATTATAACAAATTGGTACCAAAAACCCATAGCTTCTGGTCGATTGATTAATTATTTTTCAAATCATCCAACTCAACAAAAAAAGAATGTTATTTATAATTTAGTAGACAGAGCTTTTTTATTATCAGATGTACGATATCATACAACTAATTTAAATATTGTAAAAAATCTACTTATCGACAATGACTACAATATCAAATTTATTAAACAAAATATTCACTTCCGTCTAAATAAGTTAAAATATAAAAAAAATATTCAATCTACTTCCAGAATTAAACGTCTTGCCTATTTACCATTACCTTTTTCTCAGAATTTTGATAAATTATCTCGCATATTAAGGTCTGTTAATATTCAAACTCTACCATTAGTTCAAAAAAGTTTGAATTCTATTATTAAACTGGGTAAAGATGGTACAAAAAAGTTTGAACAGATGAATGTTGTTTATAAATTAAATTGTAAAGACTGTCCTGCATCTTACGTTGGTGAAACTAAACGTTTACTAAAAACGAGGATTAATGAACACAAAAAGAATAACAATACTGATTCAGTTATTAATCAACATATGTTTTTACATAAACATGAATTTGATTGGGATGGTGTAAAAATTGTCGATGGGGAGATCAATTATAAAAAGCGTCTTATTTCGGAAATGTTACACATTAAACTTGATGTTAATAATATTAATAAGAAAGACGATATTAGATTTTTAAATAGCTCTTATTTCCCAGTTCTCAGAAATTTAAATGCCTGATTTGACAGTTATACAATGTTTACGTTACACTACCTTTAGCGATATATATATAAATACACCGAGTTTTGCTTATGTTGACTGTTTATCTAACCGCTTGACGAATCGGTTATCCGATTATAAAAAAGGTATTTTTTTATATCTAAGTTGTTCAATATTGTTTGTGCGTTCTGTTAATTTGTTATTTGTGTGTTATCAATAAAAAATAGCCTGAAGAGGTTGGCAGACCAAGCCAACGAAACGTCGCTTGGAAGAAAAACTTTTTGTTTTTTTTCTTTTCCTTCGCCTCCGTCAGATCGACAAATTCCTACTAATTACCATGGAGAGCGCTCATCATATTTATGGAATATAGAATTTAATTTGTTACAAATAAATTTAGCTTAATTAAAACTATAAGTGTATCATATTAAATTCACTGAATAAGAAAGGGTTATTTTTAAAGTATATTAATTTTAAGCAAATAACGTCTCTGAAATGAAAAATTATTAGTATAAAGTAAAATTAAAGCAAATTTGCTGTGAGGAACATTTTACCTTGTAAATATTATATGCTATATCACCAATGAAACAATATAAATTATTATTTTAATCTAATACAGTTCCTAACATAGAGAACCCAGTATACTGCCTTGCGCTATTTTTTTAAATACAAGTTTTTATTAGTAGTTCTGTAAAATAATTATTATACCACTTCACTATGTATTTATAAAGATTCTACATAATTTTACCAATTAATTCATGTGCTTTAAAGATATATTTATTAATAATGAATTGTAAATAATGAACAAAATACTTAAAAGTAACTGACAAACAAGACTCGTATAAAGAGCACAGTTGTAACTTTATAATGTATAATCTTGTTAATTGTAATTTTGACATACTTAATGATGTCCCATAATATTTTTTTCAAAACTTTATGTAATTTGAAGAATAACGGTATTATACGTATAAAAGTTGACAATTTATATAAATGATTAAATATTTAGATTTCTTAAATATGCATGAATGTATTAGAGTAAAATTTATTGTACATTGCAGATAAATAAATAGAAATTTATTATTTCACTTAAGTAAGTATTTATAAACAATCTACATGATTTTACCAATTAATTAGTGTATTTTAAAAAATATATTTAATAATAATGAATTATAAATAATGAACAAAATACTTAAAAGTAATTGACAAACAAGACTCGTATGAAGCACACTTGTAACTTTATAATGTATAATCTTATTAATTCTAATTTTGACATACTTAATGATGTTTCATAATATTTTTTTGAAAACTTTATGGAATTTGCAGAATAAAGGTATTATAAAAGTTGACAATTTATAAACGATTAAAAATTTAGATTTTTTAAATATGCATGAATGTATTAGAGTAAAATTTATTGCACATTGCAGATAAATAAATAGAAAAAGTAATGCTTATCAAATTACACAAATTAATAAAGTAATAATGCGGACTTTTATGAAAAGTAAAAATTAGAGAGCTATACTTGAGTGAAATACAGCATTTTAAGGGGATGCCATACCTAAATTAAATCCTACTATGCCGACACCTGTATATTACACGCATTATTTCTCCTATTACTATTACCTAATACAATGACAACCTATAAACGCAGTGGAGGCATATTTGTAATAAATATATTAAATAAATTATAAGTACAAAAGTTTGAATTGTGCTAAAATGTGCTTATAATTTGAAAAATACGATCTCAAACATAACCTCTCTTAGTTAACAGGCAACAACGATTTAATTGAATTTTGTAAAAACTGGATAGATTTCTAACAAATACAGTGCAGACGCACAATTTCACGATATTGATAAATGTTGGAACACTAAAAAAAACAGTCAAAAGTGCACGATGAAGAAATAAATTGAAAAATACGACTGATACAAAGACGTTGGGAAGCTGGTACTAGATATTTGTGATGGAAATAAATATAGATTGCAATTACAAACATCAAGAAACAAAGTAGAGGCAACATTTTACATTACCTTAGATTCATTTTTCAGTAAAAACTAGAGGAATACATAATCAATTGAAAAATTATTTGAAAAATAAAAAAGATATTCATTCCTTCTAAAATTGTGTAATTTAGCAGACCGAAGAGTAAGAAAAAGTTTAGCTACGTAGTTTGAAAATCCACCAGTAGGTGGCGACGCTAAGCGTTTCCATGTATTATTTCATTCGTGGTGGAATAGGCGACGGATTCTATAGGAGGTCCGTGCACGATCGGGCCGTTTGCCGCACGCACATCGTAATTTCAAATACATTGTACTGTACCGACACTGAATGTTGGGTGCATTATTTGTTTAATTCCAATATAATGACAGCTACAAAACGGGGTAGAGGAACATTTTAATCTAGATTTAAAGTAAATTAAAAGTACAAAAGTTGAATTTATGGCCATATATCGTTAAAATTTGAAAAATACGAATTGAAACATAACCTCTCTCAGTCTACAGCGAGGGATTCTATAGGAGGAGCGTGCACCGATTTGGGATCATATATTCTGGATGGAATAAACGTTTCTCCGTTATACGTCAGTTCTAAAAAAGTATGTGCTATCCACTTTTATCACTTTTATTTGAAATACCGTATTTTGTTGGTTTTTTTATGTCGATTCGGATAGTTTAACGTTGGCTACATAGTAACTGAAAATTTCAAAATTAATATCAATAAGGACAAAATGATAATAAGAAAATAAAAATCGATTCCACTCCATAACATTGTGCAGCAATTAGTAATAATTTAATAGCTATTCGATGGATATCTGCGAGGCGAGACAATCTCAGCGACGCGCCGAGCGTGTCTCGCCTCGCAGGTTACTCGCGACAATAATCAATCGCTGAAGTCTTCCAAGAAATAGTATTACTGTGTATACATGACTGAAAATAATTTTCGGTTTACCTACACAAACACTGCTATAATAATAGTATATTATGACACTGTTGTGGGAGATGGTTTTCTACCTTTTTCGAGGTTGTTCGCACGAGCGAAGCGAGTGAGAACATCGAGAAAGATAAAAAAACATCTTCCACAATAGTTTCATACAATATTTTATAACATTAGAACCTCAAAATCTGAAATGAAAGTGGGATTTTGAGATTAAAATGTTATAAAAATATAAAATTTGTTACAATATATTATGTGTGTGCTTATAACATATCAGTGGATATCTACGAGGCGCAGATATCCTAGATACCAGAACTAACAGCAACCACCCGAGAAAAAGGTATTTTTGTGGTATATATGACTAAAAATAATTTTTGGTTTACCATCACAAAACACTGCTATAAAAAAATATAAAATTTGTTACAATATATTATGTGTTTGCTTATAAACATATCGGTGGATATCTACAAGGGCGAGACACTCTCGGCGCGTCCGACCAGATTGTCTCGCCTCGTAGATATCCATCGAGAACTAAAAAGCAGCTATCCGAGAAAAGGTATTTTTTGTGTATATATTACTTAAATAATTTACGCTTCACCTCACAAACACTGCTAGAAATAAAAATATAAAATTCGTAATAATAATTATTTGTGTTTGCTTTTAGTCTCGATGGATAGCTACGAGGCGAGACAATCTAAACAATGCGCCGTGGGTGTCTCGCCTCGAAGGTTCACGCGGCAATAATCAGTCGCCACAGCGTTCCGAGAACAAGTATTTTTTGTGTATATATGACTAAAAATAATTTTCGGTTTACCTACACAAACACTGCTACAAAAAAAAAATAAAATTTGTTACAATATATTATGTGTTTCGTTATAACATAACGGCGGATATCTACGAGGCGAGACACTTTCGGCGCGTCGTCCAGATTGTCTCGCCTCGTAGATATCCATCAAGAACTAAAAAGCAACCACCCGAGAAAAAGTATTTTTTGTGTATATATTACCAAAAAGAATTTACGCTTCACCTTCACAAACACTGATAGAATAAAAATATAAAATTTGTAACAATATATTATGTGTCTGCTTATAACATAACGGCGGATATCTACGAGGCGAGACACTATCGGCGCGTCGACCAGATTGTCTCGCCTCGTAGATATCCATCGAGAACTAAAAAGCAGCTATCCGAGAAAAGGTATTTTTTGTGTATATATGACTAAAAATAATTTTTGGTTTACCATCACAAACACTGCTATAAAAAAATATAAAATTTGTTACAATATATTATGTGTTTGCTTATAACATATCGGTGGATATCTACAAGGCGAGACACTCTCGGCGCGTCGACCAGATTGTCTCGCCTCGTAGATATCCATCGAGAACTAAAAAGCAGCTATCCGAGAAAAGGTATTTTTTGTGTATATATTACTTAAAATAATTTACGCTTCACCTTCACAAACACTGCTAGAATAAAAATATAAAATTCGTAATAATAATTATTTGTGTTTGCTTTTTAGTCTCGATGGATATCTACGAGGCGAGACAATCTAAACAATGCGCCGTGGGTGTCTCGCCTCGAAGGTTCACGCGGCAATAATCAGTCGCCACAGCGTTCCGAGAACAAGTATTTTTTGTGTATATATGACTAAAAATAATTTTCGGTTTACCTACACAAACACTGCTACAAAAAAAAATAAAATTTGTTACAATATATTATGTGTTTCGTTATAACATAACGGCGGATATCTACGAGGCGAGACACTTTCGGCGCGTCGTCCAGATTGTCTCGCCTCGTAGATATCCATCAAGAACTAAAAAGCAACCACCCGAGAAAAAGTATTTTTTGTGTATATATTACCAAAAAGAATTTACGCTTCACCTTCACAAACACTGATAGAATAAAAATATAAAATTTGTAACAATATATTATGTGTCTGCTTATAACATAACGGCGGATATCTACGAGGCGAGACACTATCGGCGCGTCGACCAGATTGTCTCGCCTCGTAGATATCCATCGAGAACTAAAAAGCAGCTATCCGAGAAAAGGTATTTTTTGTGTATATATTACTTAAAATAATTTACGCTTCACCTTCACAAACACTGCTAGAATAAAAATATAAAATTCGTAACAATAATTATTTGTGTTTGCTTTTTAGTCTCGATGGATATCTACGAGGCGAGACAATCTAAACAATGCGCCGTGGGTGTCTCGCCTCGAAGGTTCACGCGGCAATAATCAGTCGCCGCATCGTTCCGAGAACAAGTATTTTTGTGTATATATGACTAAAAATAATTTTCGGTTTACCTACACAAACACTGCTACAAAAAAAAAATAAAATTTTTTACAATATATTATGTGTTTCCTTATAACATAACGGCGGATATCTACGAGGCGAGACACTTTCGGCGCGTCATCCAGATTGTCTCGCCTCGTAGATATCCATCGAGAACTAAAAAGCAACCACCCGAGAAAAAGTATTTTTTGTGTATATATGACTAAAAATAATTTTCGGTTTACCTACACAAACACTGCTACAAAAAAAAAATAAAATTTGTTACAATATATTATGTGTTTCCTTATAACATAACGGCGGATATCTACGAGGCGAGACACTTTCGGCGCGTCATCCAGATTGTCTCGCCTCGTAGATATCCATCGAGAACTAAAAATCAACCACCCGAGAACAAGTATTTTTTGTGTATATATGACTAAAAATAATTTTCGGTTTACCTACACAAACACTGCTACAAAAAAAAATAAAATTTGTTACAATATATTATGTGTTTGCTTATAACATAACGGCGGATATCTACGAGGCGAGACACTCTCGGCGCGTCGTCCAGATTGTCTCGCCTCGTAGATATCCATCGAGAACTAAAAAGCAGCTATCCGAGAAAAGGTATTTTTTGTGTATATATTACTTAAAATAATTTACGCTTCACCTTCACAAACACTGCTAGAATAAAAATATAAAATTCGTAATAATAATTATTGTGTTTGCTTTTTAGTCTCGATGGATATCTACGAGGCGAGACAATCTAAACAATGCGCCGTGGGTGTCTCGCCTCGAAGGTTCACGCGGCAATAATCAGTCGCCACAGCGTTCCGAGAACAAGTATTTTTTGTGTATATATGACTAAAAATAATTTTCGGTTTACCTACACAAACACTGCTACAAAAAAAAATAAAATTTGTTACAATATATTATGTGTTTGCTTATAACATAACGGCGGATATCTACGAGGCGAGACACTCTCGCGCGTCGTTCAGATTGTCTCGCCTCGTAGATATCCATCGAGAACTAAAAGCAGCCATCCGAGAAAAAGTATTTTTTGTATATATAAAATACTAAACATAATTTTCGGTTTACCTCACAAACACTGCTACAAAAAAAAAATAAAATTTGTTACAATATATTATGTGTTTCCTTATAACATAACGGCGGATATCTACGAGGCGAGACACTCTCGGCGCGTCGTTCAGATTGTCTCGCCTCGTAGATATCCATCGAGAACTAAAAAGCAACCACCCGAGAAAAAGTATTTTTGTAGTATATAAAATACTAAACATAATTTTCGGTTTACCTACGCAAACACTGCTATAAAAAAAAAAATAAAATTTGTTACAATATATTATGTGTTTGCTTATAACATAACGGCGGATATCTACGAGGCGAGACACTCTCGGCGCGTCGTCCAGATTGTCTCGCCTCGTAGATATCCATTGAGAACTAAAAAGCAGCTAACCGAGAAAAAGTATTTTTTGTGTATATATTACTTAAAATAATTTACGCTTCACCTTCACAAACACTGCTAGAATAAAAATATAAAATTTGTAACAATAATTATTTGTGTTTGCTTTTTAGTCTCGATGGATATCTACGAGGCGAGACAATCTAAACAATGCGCCGTGGGTGTCTCGCCTCGAAGGTTCACGCGGCAATAATCAGTCGCCGCATCGTTCCGAGAACAAGTATTTTTTGTGTATATATGACTAAAAATAATTTTCGGTTTACCTACACAAACACTGCTACAAAAAAAAATAAAATTTTTTACAATATATTATGTGTTTCCTTATAACATAACGGCGGATATCTACGAGGCGAGACACTTTCGGCGCGTCATCCAGATTGTCTCGCCTCGTAGATATCCATCGAGAACTAAAAAGCAACCACCCGAGAAAAAGTATTTTTTGTGTATATATGACTAAAAATAATTTTCGGTTTACCTACACAAACACTGCTATAAAAAAAAAAAAAATTTGTTACAATATATTATGTGTCTGCTTATAACATAACGGCGGATATCTACGAGGCGAGACACTCTCGGCGCGTCGTCCAGATTGTCTCGCCTCGTAGATATCCATCGAGAACTAAAAAGCAGCCATCCGAGAAAAAGTATTTTTTGTATATATAAAATACTAAACATAATTTTCGGTTTACCTTCACAAACACTGCTACAAAAAAAAAAAAATTTGTTACAATATATTATGTGTTTGCTTATAACATATCGGTGGATATCTACGAGGCGAGACACTCTCGGCGCGTCGTCCAGATTGTCTCGCCTCGTAGATATCCATTGAGAACTAAAAAGCAGCTATCCGAGAAAAGGTATTTTTTGTGTATATATTACTTAAAATAATTTACGCTTCACCTTCACAAACACTGCTAGAATAAAAATATAAAATTCGTAACAATAATTATTTGTGTTTGCTTTTTAGTCTCGATGGATATCTACGAGGCGAGACAATCTAAACAATGCGCCGTGGGTGTCTCGCCTCGAAGGTTCACGCGGCAATAATCAGTCGCCGCATCGTTCCGAGAACAAGTATTTTTTGTGTATATATGACTAAAAATAATTTTCGGTTTACCTACACAAACACTGCTACAAAAAAAAATAAAATTTTTTACAATATATTATGTGTTTCCTTATAACATAACGGCGGATATCTACGAGGCGAGACACTTTCGGCGCGTCATCCAGATTGTCTCGCCTCGTAGATATCCATCGAGAACTAAAAAGCAACCACCCGAGAAAAAGTATTTTTTGTGTATATATGACTAAAAATAATTTTCGGTTTACCTACACAAACACTGCTACAAAAAAAAATAAAATTTGTTACAATATATTATGTGTTTCCTTATAACATAACGGCGGATATCTACGAGGCGAGACACTTTCGGCGCGTCATCCAGATTGTCTCGCCTCGTAGATATCCATCGAGAACTAAAAATCAACCACCCGAGAACAAGTATTTTTTGTGTATATATGACTAAAAATAATTTTCGGTTTACCTACACAAACACTTCTACAAAAAAAAATAAAATTTTTTACAATATATTATGTGTTTCCTTATAACATAACGGCGGATATCTACGAGGCGAGACACTTTCAGCGCGTCATCCAGATTGCCTCGCCCCGTAGATATCCGTCGAGAACTAAAAAGCAGCCATCCGAGAAAAAGTATTTTTTGTATATATAAAATACTAAACATAATTTTCGGTTTACCTTCACAAACACTGCTACAAAAAAAAATAAAATTTGTTACATATATTATGTGTTTCCTTATAACATAACGGCGGATATCTACGAGGCGAGACACTTTCGGCGCGTCGTCCAGATTGTCTCGCCTCGTAGATATCCATCGAGAACTAAAAAGCAACCACCCGAGAAAAAGTATTTTTTGTGTATATATTACCAAAAATAATTTTTGGTTTACCATCACAAACACTGCTATAAAAAAATATAAAATTTGTTACAATATATTATGTGTTTGCTTATAACATATCGGTGGATATCTACAAGGCGAGACACTCTCGGCGCGTCGACCAGATTGTCTCGCCTCGTAGATATCCATCGAGAACTAAAAAGCAGCTATCCGAGAAAAGGTATTTTTTGTGTATATATTACTTAAAATAATTTACGCTTCCCCTTCACAAACACTGCTAGAATAAAAATATAAAATTCGTAATAATAATTATTTGTGTTTGCTTTTTAGTCTCGATGGATATCTACGAGGCGAGACAATCTAAACAATGCGCCGTGGGTGTCTCGCCTCGAAGGTTCACGCGGCAATAATCAGTCGCCACAGCGTTCCGAGAACAAGTATTTTTTGTGTATATATGACTAAAAATAATTTTCGGTTTACCTACACAAACACTGCTACAAAAAAAATAAAATTTGTTACAATATATTATGTGTTTTCGTTATAACATAACGGCGGATATCTACGAGGCGAGACACTTTCGGCGCGTCGTCCAGATTGTCTCGCCTCGTAGATATCCATCAAGAACTAAAAGCAACCACCCGAGAAAAAGTATTTTTGTGTATATATTACCAAAAGAATTTACGCTTCACCTTCACAAACACTGATAGAATAAAAATATAAAATTTGTAACAATATTATGTGTCTGCTTATAACATAACGGCGGATATCTACGAGGCGAGACACTATCGGCGCGTCGACCAGATTGTCTCGCCTCGTAGATATCCATCGAGAACTAAAAAGCAGCTATCCGAGAAAAGGTATTTTTTGTGTATATATGACTAAAAATAATTTTTGGTTTACCATCACAAACACTGCTATAAAAAAATATAAAATTTGTTACAATATATTATGTGTTTGCTTATAACATATCGGTGGATATCTACAAGGCGAGACACTCTCGGCGCGTCGACCAGATTGTCTCGCCTCGTAGATATCCATCGAGAACTAAAAAGCAGCTATCCGAGAAAAGGTATTTTTTGTGTATATATTACTTAAAATAATTTACGCTTCACCTTCACAAACACTGCTAGAATAAAAATATAAATTCGTAATAATAATTATTTGTGTTTGCTTTTTAGTCTCGATGGATATCTACGAGGCGAGACAATCTAAACAATGCGCCGTGGGTGTCTCGCCTCGAAGGTTCACGCGGCAATAATCAGTCGCCACAGCGTTCCGAGAACAAGTATTTTTTGTGTATATATGACTAAAAATAATTTTCGGTTTACCTACACAAACACTGCTACAAAAAAAATAAAATTTGTTACAATATATTATGTGTTTCGTTATAACATAACGGCGGATATCTACGAGGCGAGACACTTTCGGCGCGTCGTCCAGATTGTCTCGCCTCGTAGATATCCATCAAGAACTAAAAAGCAACCACCCGAGAAAAAGTATTTTTTGTGTATATATTACCAAAAAGAATTTACGCTTCACCTTCACAAACACTGATAGAATAAAAATATAAAATTTGTAACAATATATTATGTGTCTGCTTATAACATAACGGCGGATATCTACGAGGCGAGACACTATCGGCGCGTCGACCAGATTGTCTCGCCTCGTAGATATCCATCGAGAACTAAAAAGCAGCTATCCGAGAAAAGGTATTTTTTGTGTATATATTACTTAAAATAATTTACGCTTCACCTTCACAAACACTGCTAGAATAAAAATATAAAATTCGTAACAATAATTATTTGTGTTTGCTTTTTAGTCTCGATGGATATCTACGAGGCGAGACAATCTAAACAATGCGCCGTGGGTGTCTCGCCTCGAAGGTTCACGCGGCAATAATCAGTCGCCGCATCGTTCCGAGAACAAGTATTTTTTGTGTATATATGACTAAAAATAATTTTCGGTTTACCTACACAAACACTGCTACAAAAAAAATAAAATTTTTTACAATATATTATGTGTTTCCTTATAACATAACGGCGGATATCTACGAGGCGAGACACTTTCGGCGCGTCATCCAGATTGTCTCGCCTCGTAGATATCCATCGAGAACTAAAAAGCAACCACCCGAGAAAAAGTATTTTTTGTGTATATATGACTAAAAATAATTTTCGGTTTACCTACACAAACACTGCTACAAAAAAAAATAAAATTTGTTACAATATATTATGTGTTTCCTTATAACATAACGGCGGATATCTACGAGGCGAGACACTTTCGGCGCGTCATCCAGATTGTCTCGCCTCGTAGATATCCATCGAGAACTAAAAATCAACCACCCGAGAACAAGTATTTTTTGTGTATATATGACTAAAAATAATTTTCGGTTTACCTACACAAACACTTCTACAAAAAAAAATAAAATTTTTTACAATATATTATGTGTTTCCTTATAACATAACGGCGGATATCTACGAGGCGAGACACTTTCAGCGCGTCATCCAGATTGCCTCGCCCCGTAGATATCCGTCGAGAACTAAAAAGCAGCCATCCGAGAAAAAGTATTTTTTGTATATATAAAATACTAAACATAATTTTCGGTTTACCTTCACAAACACTGCTACAAAAAAAAATAAAATTTGTTACAATATATTATGTGTTTCCTTATAACATAACGGCGGATATCTACGAGGCGAGACACTCTCGGCGCGTCGTTCAGATTGTCTCGCCTCGTAGATATCCATCGAGAACTAAAAAGCAACCACCCGAGAAAAAGTATTTTTTGTATATATAAAATACTAAACATAATTTTCGGTTTACCTACACAAACACTGCTATAAAAAAAAAAATAAAATTTGTTACAATATATTATGTGTTTGCTTATAACATAACGGCGGATATCTACGAGGCGAGACACTCTCGGCGCGTCGTTCAGATTGTCTCGCCTCGTAGATATCCCTCGAGAACTAAAAAGCAGCCATCCGAGAAAAAGTATTTTTTGTATATATAAAATACTAAACATAATTTTCGGTTTACCTTCACAAACACTGCTACAAAAAAAAATAAAATTTGTTACAATATATTATGTGTTTCCTTATAACATAACGGCGGATATCTACGAGGCGAGACACTCTCGGCGCGTCGTTCAGATTGTCTCGCCTCGTAGATATCCATCGAGAACTAAAAAGCAACCACCCGAGAAAAAGTATTTTTTGTATATATAAAATACTAAACATAATTTTCGGTTTACCTACGCAAACACTGCTATAAAAAAAAAAATAAAATTTGTTACAATATATTATGTGTTTGCTTATAACATAACGGCGGATATCTACGAGGCGAGACACTCTCGGCGCGTCGTCCAGATTGTCTCGCCTCGTAGATATCCATCGAGAACTAAAAAGCAGCTATCCGAGAAAAGGTATTTTTTGTGTATATATTACTTAAAATAATTTACGCTTCACCTTCACAAACACTGCTAGAATAAAAATATAAAATTCGTAATAATAATTATTTGTGTTTGCTTTTTAGTCTCGATGGATATCTACGAGGCGAGACAATCTAAACAATGCGCCGTGGGTGTCTCGCCTCGAAGGTTCACGCGGCAATAATCAGTCGCCGCAGCGTTCCGAGAACAAGTATTTTTTGTGTATATATGACTAAAAATAATTTTCGGTTTACCTACACAAACACTGCTATAAAAAAAATATAAAATTTGTTACAATATATTATGTGTTTGCTTATAACATAACGGCGGATATCTACGAGGCGAGACACTCTCGGCGCGTCGTCCAGATTGTCTCGCCTCGTAGATATCCATCTTCGAGAGTAGATTTTAATAACCGCCGAAGCCTGTCGAGAAAAAGACGTACATTTTTTTGAAACAAATAGTTGTCTATTTAGCTACAAAAACATTGTTATAAAATAAATTTAAAACCTTGTATAATAAATGAGGCTATATCCGCACGAACGCGAAGACTCACCGTACGATGCGCGCTGGACGACGGCGGTCGACGAACCGTTCGACGCAAGTTGCGCGCGCACATCGGGCCCGTCCAGCGAAGCAGTGAACGAGCCTGTCGAAGCTCGTGAGAGCTCCTAGTACGTCATCGCGGCAACGTTGGCGTCGCGTTGGCAATACAATTGCTATTGTCTTTCATTTTCCCGTAGCGGACTACCTTGTGTGTGTGTGTGTGTGTCAGGAAAGCAACATTTCAAGCGTCAACCCAGGATATTCTCCTCTATACTGACAAGGTGGATGCACGCTTTCGTTATAAGTGCAGTGCATTATTCTTTCTTTTGTAAGTATGCTTCCCATCTCGTTTTATAATTTCGCCAAAATTATACGCGGCTGGCGCCCAAAATCCTTTATCTATTATTATAATAAATTATTACTATTTTTATCAATCGTTTATTTCGCCCTTGTCGCCATGCCCTAATACCCTGCGTGATCGTCACAAAATGTATACAGAAAACTATTTTGTATTAATAGCCATATCGCGATTGAGCTTATTAGGAAGTAGCAGACGACGGTTTCCTCTAGAAGGTGCGTGCACAGTTCGACTCGACGATTACACGCACCTCCTACTAATTCCATTAGGTTATGTATTAACCATGTATTATATATTATCAGTTGTGCAACAGTATCATAGTAAATATCCATTTTATAATCTACATGTGCATTAATTATAGTGCATAAAAGTTAACATAAATAAACTTAATGAAACAATCAAAATTGTATATGAAGATAAAATCACATGTGATTTAACGGTCCCTCCATCAACGGTCTCCATAGAAGTAGGTTTACTTGTTGTTTACCAATAACCGTTTTGCTCATTGCTTAATTTAGTAGTGATTAAAAAATTCATTTAAACATACCAATTAGTTGATAAAATTATGGAGATTATTCAGAAATACTTACTTTATTAATATTATAAGTTGTAGAAAACTTTAACAATTTAAACTTAATTTTAAAAAGCAGACGCTAGTACCATTCAGAAAATTTATTATTATGAAAATCTTATTAAGTTAAAGTAATGGTACATATTTTTTTTATCAGGAATGAAGGGTACTAAAACTCTACAAAGTATATGAGTTAAACGGCGGTAATGAAAATTGAACTGGATTAAAAATTTAATTATATACAATAATAGATCATTTTTTAAGTTTATTGAAAATTATAATGTACGTAACACTGATAAGAAAATTGTAATATTAGTAGATGAATATATTATGCGTAACTTTTGTTATAATTAATTATAAATCAAAATTTACAATTAAATTGCAATACAAATCAAAGTGAAAATTGAAAAGTACAATACCGACTGACATTTGGTTACCATAAGATGTACGTGCAGTACATGTTACCATAAAGTGTACGTACAGTACACGTTACCAAAAAGTGTACGTACAGTACACGTTACCATAAAGTGTACGTACAGTACACGTTACCATAAAGTATACGTACAGTACACGGTACCATATAAAGTGTACGTACAGTACACAATTCATAAAGTGTACGTACAGTACACGTTACCATAAAGTACAAATACAGTAATACGGTACAAATAATGTGTACGCAAAGTGCAGTGATAGTACATAGATGTTATTACTTTAATTTTTAGAATTAACATTACACATGTATAATATAAAAATAATTTGTATATATAATTTGCCATTTCTCCAGTCCATTCCAATCGGATAAACCAATTAGATACGTTTATAAGTTTTGCAGTATACTATTCATTTACTTTTACAGTAATTTATATTTTTTTACAATCAATTTTGTAATTACTTTTACTAGCGTTGTGTTCTATCTTATATTACGTTAACGCTTGTTAGCACCATCTGTGGGCATGCAAACAAATATGTATTAGTATATAATACAGAGGGCGCCACATATGATTTCTGTTAAGATAGTTTTATATAGGGTATCGATAAAACAGAAAGCGCGGACCTGCACAACAATTTTTTGTCGGGTACGACATCCCCTTAACACAATGAACTTTAAAATAAATTTGCAAACGTTCTTTTTGGATTTAACATGTATAACAAAAAAATCAATGGGAATTGTGCTACATACAAATAATCTGGGGACTGAATGGGGGGAGGAGGTCATTGGAGGCCACAAATTTTGTATTCATTTTTGGACAAAAAATTACCATTTTTAATTGTTTTTATTTTGTTGTACATTCATGTAATTGCCATTTGAATACAAATTACTTATCAAAAACACCTTCCAAGAAGGTGTCAAAACCCGCAAGTATTTTGTGTTAACACCTATTTTATATGTAACTTATATTTAACATTTTATATATATAAAGTTTCTGCAATTAAAAGTACTTAAATCAAAGCGGTATAATCGACAAGTATTTTGTAAAAATGGCCAAAAAGAGCTAAAAATCTATACATATTATTTTTAGAAAGTGTTTAATTTATAATTTTTGTAATTCGCACGTATGGGTGGATTCCAAACATATTTTCAAAATACTTATCCGGTAGTTAAATTAAAGAATTACTTAGTCCATTTTTTTAAAACCTTCAAGACGGCATAAATCCGCATAAGTATGGGTATTTTCCGATCACGGTTTTTAAATTTTTTTTCAATATTTCACTTTTTTGCTAAAAATAATTTTTTTTTATAAATAAAATTTATCTAATAAATAACTTTAATTATTACTCCCAGCTTTTGTCTGTTTCTTTAAATTTTAATTAAATATTTTTTTTTATATTACAAATCTCCATATATGAAGCTTTTGCAATTGAAAGGACTGAAATCAAACTGGAATCGACAAGTATTTTGAATCTAACTCCCATATTTTCTCTACTTATTTATATTTTATTACACCTTTTTTATATATTCCATAATAGTTTTCTGCAATTGAAAATATTGAAATCAAAAACACCTTCCAAGAAGGTGTCAAAACCCGCAAGTATTTTGTATTGACACCTTTTTTATATGTAACTTATATTTAACATTATATATATATATACAGTTTCTGCAATTGAAAGTACTGAAATCAAAGCGGCATAATCGACAAGTATTTTGTATATATTACCGTAAATTTGTGATTAATTAAACATTTACATATATTTCTTAAACTCCAGAAAAAGTTCTGCAATAGAAAGTACTGAAATCAAAGCGGAATCAACAAGTATTTATTTTTAAAAATACAAATATCTATTAAATTGAAAACAAACATTTTTTCAGAAAAGCATTCTACAAATTTACATTTCAATTCTAGTCCTGTCATGTCCTACAAGCAATAAATAAATAATTTTTTAATAATTTTATTAATTTCTGCAAAACTGATAAAAAATAAATTTCTGACTTTTTTATTCTCTTTAAATACACAATGTCTATCCTTCCCGTGTCTTACAGCAATAGATAAACAATTTTATATAATAATAATAATAATATTCATTTGTGCAAAATTAATTTCTGCAAAACTAATAAAAAAGTAATTTATCTCTTTTTTATTCTCTTTAAATAAAATAATACTTGCACCACTCGTTGAATTGCTTTCTTTCTCTTGTATGTTAAGTCTAATTCTAACTGCATAACACACTGCATATGCATGTTTCTATCAAGGGCTTATAAATATTTTAAGGTAAGATTAAGTATATATATGACTTAATGTTTCTCATGAGACCTGTATATATCGTATCAGCGATTAATTTTTATTTGACTTCAGCAGTTAAACAAAGCACCCGCACTTGACAACTATTTATGATTAGAAAAAGAATAGACACGTTCAATTCCAAATTAGAAATATTAGGTTTTAAACATTAGATTGCTTTATTTCAACTTTTTTTAAACTATCATCAGTATACAAGAGGATAAAGTAAAAGTACCAATGACTGGACAAGTCCCAGATGCTGGACACGAATGGAAAATTACGTTTTGCAAAATTATGAGAGCAGACATATTAACGTAATTAATATATTTAAATACTTTGAATATTTGTTAGCTTAAACGAAAAAAAGTTTTATGTCGGTTTTGTTTTAATTTATATAAAAAATCAATATTTGACTAATGATGTTCACAATACTTATATAACGGATTTTCTGAACGATTTGCTAAGAAATTCGCGTGCACGCTTAAGGCGATTTGGGATATATTTATTAGTTGTAACATCTAAAAAATGCATAAACATAATTTTTAATGTACTATAATCAATATTAAACAATATGTTTTTGTTGCTTTATACTTTTTTTTATTAAAAATATAGTTTATATTATTTGTTACGCTCTATCGAGGTTTGTCCTAGTAACTGACCAGTGTAATAATTTCTCATGATCTCGACTTTTGTTCTAAATTATTATTTATTCATTAAAGAATTGAGTAAGTATTAACTATTTTACAGTTATATTTATTTATACTATAATGTATGTAGTTGTTTTTCATATTAATTTAATACATTGTACGTAAGAAAAATTAGTAAATTTAGAATAAGACAAAGTTAACCTACAAATTTTATAATTAAATACTGCATATTAAAATAACTGTTTCAGTTTATTCATTTAATATTAATATAAGTGTGTAAATATTAATCAGAAACATTCATACATTGTTAAATTTGTTAAAATTTTGTAATAAACGTATTTAATATAAGTTTCTTATTTAACCTTTACTTTACTTTATATACACGGAGAGAAATAATTTGTAAATATTACAAAGCAGTTTGGTAAAAATTCCTAAACTCTCAAGTAATGTGGTAACAAACTGCGAATCTCGTAATTTTTACCAAACTAAATTGTAATTTTAATTTTTTTTTTAACATCAGAAAAAAAATTTTATTCCTCCCATATTATTTATTTTTGAGTTTATGTATATTATTCGAGTGTTATGGAAATTTTAAATATTTAAATGAAATTTAATTAGTGAAAAAAATTCTGGATGTCATCGGGATCGAACCTGCGAAGTTTGGGTTGAGAATCCAAGTCCTTACCATTGCGCCACCGCGTCACTTGCATGTGTTTCATCGAATCGTCCTTTTAAAGTAAACAAACGAACGACGCGATTCCAATAAAAATTTTATTTATCGCTTCTTTTCGGTATCTCGTGCTGTACTGTTGTTTATAGAATTTCGTAAACAGTATAGGAAAAAATCAGAGTTAATAAAATTTACAAGCTTAATTGTAAAATTTAGTACGCTAACTCCACAAATTTTACTACATTTAGAGTAAATTTTACTACATTTACTGTAAATTTTACTTAGCAGTTTGGTAATTTTTTCGGTTTTTTCGGTCTGTTACCACATTACTTGGGAGTTTGGGAATTTTTACCAAACTCCTTTGTAATATTTTCTAAATATTTCTCTCCGTGTACTTTCCTTCGTAAAAAACTTTATACATTAATTAATAAATAATTATATTCTCTGCACAGATTTTACGTATTTATTAATTATTTATTATGGTGCAGTTGCTTTTTAAATTATCATTTACAGCATGGTAAAGTTACGTACAGTTATTGGGACGTATGCATTCGGACAGAGGTACAATCACGTTTTGTTAGTCCAGATATTGGTTCAATGTCATCAATTGTATTTTCATTTATATTATGAAAAGTAAACATGAAGATTAATGCGTTTGCAATGCAACACACGCTATAAAGCAAATACTTTTTATTAGAACTAATAGTTTTTAATTTTGTGTATATTTTTCAACAAACTATACATTAAACATAATGTCTAATATCCTTAGGTGTCCAGTAATTGGTACTTTTACCTTATTAGTAAATCATAAAAAAATTTTGAAATACTTAACCAACGGTGGTGCAAGTATTATTTTATTTAAAGAGAATAAAAAAGAGATAAATTATTTTTTTATTAGTTTTGCAGAAATTAATTTTACACAAATGAATATTATTATTATTATTATATAAAATTGTTTATCTATTGCTGTAAGACACGGGAAGGATAGACATTGTGTATTTAAAGAGAATAAAAAAGTCAGAAATTTATTTTTTATCAGTTTTGCAGAAATTAATAAAATTATTAAAAAATTATTTATTTATTGCTTGTAGGACATGACAGGACTAGAATTGAAATGTACATTTGTAGGATGCTTTTCTGAAAAAATGTTTGTTTTCAATTTAATAGATATTTGTATTTTTAAAAATAAATACTTGTTGATTCCGCTTTGATTTCAGTACTTTCTATTGCAGAACTTTTTCTGGAGTTTAAGAAATATATGTAAATGTTTAATTAATCACAAATTTACGGTAATATATACAAAATACTTGTCGATTATGCCGCTTTGATTTCAGTACTTTCAATTGCAGAAACTGTATATATATATATATATATATATATATATATATATACAATGTTAAATATAAGTTACATATAAAAAAGGTGTCAACACAAAATACTTGCGGGTTTTGACACCTTCTTGGAAGGTGTTTTTGATATGGATTTGATTCCAAGATCATATCCAATGATATATATCCGCTCCCTAAATGCTTTACGTTATGCACTTCCTATTGCTATCGAAATAAAACAAAAATGTAAAGAAAGGCTAGAAATAAATAGACAAATTAAGGGTGTTGGACTTTTGAGTGTAAGAGAAGAATGTTCATATGAATTTAATAAGAATTTAATTACTTTAAACATTTCATCTTCGGGACTGTCGGAAAATTTCATAATGCTAAACAGAACATTAAACCTTACTCAATTTACGGATATTTTTGAAAAAGAAGAAGCCAAAAAACTATTTTTCAAAATATCTAAGGAAAAATATTTAGGAAAATTTTAGGATTTAGAGAATTTTTATAAAAAAATAATATTACACGGAAAAAATGTCCGGGCTCCGACTTTACGTCGAAACGTGCCGCAGTGCTACCGCACTCGCCGTGTACCCGTAGTACGTCTTTACTGGCAGGAGCAGCCCGAAATGAGCGGAGCTCTACTGCCCTACTTTGAAAGAGCGCTCGAGCATGGAAAAAAGGAGAAGGAATACCCGAAGTATATACTGTAATGTTTTCGCTTTAACCTGCACAAGAGATTATTCTTGAATTCTTAATTATTATTGTTATTAATAATTATTATTGAATAAACTATTATATATATATATATATATATATATATATATGGGCTATTTCACGTCAAGTGGTACGATAAAAATTTTAAATCGCTCCAAAATTTGAAAATAGGCTGGAAATATCTTCCAGAAGGTAGAAAAAAAATTTTAGGTGTTAAAAATAATTTGCCTGAGAGTTATTCCACCATAAAAAATGGAAATTTTTCAATTTTTTAGGAAAATTTCTATTTTCAAAGCCATTTATCTCAAAATCTATTGATTTTTTTTAAGAAACCTTACAAACAACTGTTGTTCATAATAATCTCTAAAACTTATCTACCAGGTTTACAATTCTTAATTTTAAAATCTCGAAGAGATAAAACGCCCGGAAATATTGAATATCGCTTTTGCTCTAACACCGCTCAAAAGATCACATTTTCGAGAGCTTTAGAATGGCTTGGATTGGATTATTGGCCAAGATCGCTGGTGTTATTTATGCCTCATAAACCTCATAAAATCACTAATTTTCATGTATTTTAGGGCATAACTTACACCAGCGGTCTTGGCCAATAATCTAACCCAAACCATTCGAAAGCTCTCGAAAAATGTGATCTTTTGAGCGGTGTTAGATTAAAATCGATTGTGGCGTGGTTGCCTTTTTTTGATATTCAATATTTTCGGGCGTTCTATCTCTTCGAGAATTTAAAATTAAGAATTGTAACCCAGGTAGATAAGTTTTAAAGATTATTTTAAACAAAAGTTGTTTGTAATATTTTTTCAAAAATATCAATAGATTTTAAGATAAATTTCCATTTTTTATGGTGGAACAAGTCTCAGGCAAATTATTTTTAACACCTAAAATTTGTTTTCTATTTTCAGGAAGATATTTCCAGCCTATTTTCAAATTTTGGAGCGATTTAAAATTTTCATCGTACCACTTGACGTGAAATAGCCCATATATATATATATATATATATATATATATATATATATATATATATATATATACTAGGGGGGCTTCGCCCCCCTGCGCGCTTCGCGCGCCAACCCCCTATTTTTAATTTCGAAAAAGGTTTTTCGTAATTAATTTATTTAAAATAATGTTTTAAATTGTATTATTTTTTCACTACCATGGACACCTTAAAAATTAAACAGATTCATACAACACCTTGGAGGTATTGCTATAGTTATTATAATTTATAAATAAAAGTTTACCAAAATTTAATGTAATGAAATCAGAATAAAAATAATAAAAAAAATAGACATATTAAATGTTAACTGTAAATTTTAAACTATATGAATTCTTATAAAGCTTAAATTTATATTTTAATAATTATAAATGTTAATGAAAAATTAACTTACCAAAAATAGTAAAGTACATATAAACCGACACGGTGGCGGAGTGGCGGAGACGCACCTCGGCCGGTCACGGATGTTAAGCAGCACTGAGTGCGGTTCGCACTTGGATGGGTTTGGCTTTCGTGGCGGGTTAGGTGTTTTTTCACACTTCACAACGTGAGCGGGAGGTGTGAAACATTCGGTTTCGGTGTCAAGGCCTACGCAATGTGACTTTGGCACCCAAAAAGAATGTTTCGAATACACCGGCCATCTCGGGTGAGGTTTTCCCTGCTTCACAGGTTTCCCTCGTCCACGGGCATAACCCCGGGCGAATGCGAGATGGTGGGGTTTTTAAGGGAGGGATAAAAGCACCCACACATAGGTGGTAGGTGAACACCGTTAAAGTCCCCCAGGGGATAAACGGTAGGAAGTGCCAGGAAAAAGAGAGCACAAAACCAAGAATAAAAAAAAAAAAAAAATAGTAAAGTACATATACCTACTAAATTGTAGTATTTTAGTTAACAACTTATTAACATTTTGGATTATTTTAAATCGTTATAAATAGAAATTCACCTTCTAAAATTAATTTATTTAATGACGAACGATCATCGCCAAAAGTTCTATGTCATTAATATTTTGTACTTTAATAGTAATAAAACTTTCTTCTTAATTAAATTAATTTTTGTATTATTTTTAAAGAATTATTTATAAAATTTTAGCGCTATATAAATAAAAACCTGTTTCTTCCATTTCTCCCGTGATTCGTAATTTGCACTCTATTTCAAAATTTGCGTTTTAATCCATAATTATATCCAATTTATTTTTACTATGCAGAGCCTAAATATTTATTTTGATTATTATAAACAAATTCATTTCTTAAATATCCTTCTATTTCTAATAAATACATACTTGTTTATTTAAAATATTGTGTTATATAAATATAAATTATCTACACACTTATATATCCATACAATTTTGAAATATTAATTTAAAAAATATTTAAATTAAATGCTCCTAAATTAATAGTTTTTGAAAATCTATTCAAATGTAATTCGTATTTTATATTGTTACTGTTAAAATTTGAATTTTCTTTTGCCTATACTGTTTATAATAGAATTATCTTAAAAATGCAATAATTAATATATTTAATTTTTAACTTATTGTATATTTCACATATAGATATTTGGAAAAGTGTATGTTATACTTGATTAATATTTATTTAATCTTCAAACAATTTTGCATCTGTATTTAAAGCATTACATTGCATTTTAGATCCGTTATTATTATTGGGTATACGTTTAAAAATTTTATGAGTTTTATGAAGAATGTGTAGACAAATACACATTCTTTCAAGTTATGTTCACAACTTTTTTTTGCGCACGGAAAAAATACGTATATTATGTATTCTTGAAAAAACAATTTTAAAATATATATATATATATATATATATATATATATATTATATAAATATTACGCCGCACGTACACACACCCACATACATACATACATATGTATACATATATATGGTCTATCTCACGTCAAGTGGTACGATGAAAATTTTAAATCACTCCAAAATTTGAGAACAGGCTGGAAACATCTTCCAGAACATACAAAAAAAATTTAAGTGTTCAAAATAATTTGCTTAAGAGTTATTCGACCATGAAAAGTGGAAATTTTTCAATTTATTAGAAAAATTTCTATTTTTAAAGCCATTTATCTCAAAATCTGTTGATTTTTTTGAAAAAACATTACAAACAACTTTTGTTTAAATTAATCTTTAGAACTTATCTACCCTGGTTACATTTCTTAATTTTAAAATCTCGAAGAGATAGAACACCCGGACATATTGAATATCCAAAAACGGCTACCACACCATAATCGATTTTAATCTAACACCTCTCAAAAGTTCACATTTTTCGCGAGCTTTCGAATGGCTTGGGTTAGCTTATTGGCCAAGACCGCTGTTGTAAGTTATGCCTCATAAACCTCATAAAATCACTAATTTTCACGTATTTTAGGACATAACTTACACCAAAGGTGTAATATATATATATAATATATATATGGGGTATTCCACGTGAAGTGGTCCGATCAAAATTTTAAAATGCACCAAATTTTGAGTACACTTTGCCAATTTTTTTGCAGAATACAGAAAAAAAATTTTAGGTACTGGAATTTATTAGCTCAAAAGTTATTATAACCTCAAAAAGTGAACTTTATCCAGTTTTTTTCAACACCAGCTGGGTTTATCGCTATTTAACTCAAAATCTATCAACTTTTCCTATACAAATATTCGTTGCTAATTATGTGTAGAATTTATCCTTCTGGGTTAGAATTTCTAATCTTAAGGTCAATGTTACATAAACTACATGTCAATATTCAACTTAAAAAAGTGTAAGTTCGCCACAATTGATTTTTTTATCCAAAAGTCTAAAAGAAAGCTTGGAGCAATACCTTTCAAATAGTCTGTAGCTTTTTATGACCTTCAATTCCGTAAAAAGTTATGATAATTTAAAGAAAGACAAAAAATTCACAAAAATTAACATGGTATTTCCCATTTAAATTTTTTAAAAAATTTGGTGTTTGTGTGTTCAAAAAATGTGATCTTTTGAGCGGTGTTAGATCAAAATCGATTGTGGCGTGGTCGGCTTTTTTTGATATTCAATATTTCCGGGCGTTCTATCTCTTCGAGATTTTAAAATCAGGAATTGTAACCCAAGTAGATAAGTTCTAAAGATTATTTTGAACAAAAGTTGTTTATAATGTATTTTTAAAAAAATCAATAGATTTTGAGATAAATAGCTTTGAAAATAATAATTTCTCTAAAAAATTGAAAAATTTCCATTTTTCATGGTGGAATAACTCTTAGGCAAATTATTTTTAACACCTCAAATTTTTTTTCTATCTTCTGGAAGATATTTCCAGTCTGTTCACAAAATTTGGAGTGATTTCAAATTTTCATCGTACCACTGATGTGAAATATATATGGTAATGAACAATTAACTTACCAAAAATAGTAAAGTGCATATACTTCATTGTAGTATTTAGTAAAAACCTATTAAAATTTTAGATTATTTGAAACGGATTTAATAGAACTTTACCTCCTAAAGTTAATTTATTTAAGTAATCGCCAAGAGTTCTACATGTCATTAATATTTTATGCTTTAAGAGTAATAAAACTTTCTTCTTAATTAAATTAATTTTTGTATTAGCTTTAAAGAATTATTTATAACATTTTAGCGGTATATAAATAAAAACCTGTTTCTTCCATTTCTCCCGTAAATCGTAATTTGCACCCGCTTTCAAAATTTGCGTTTTAATCCATAATTATATCCAATTTATTTTTCCCTTTAGTTACAGAGTCCATATATTTATTTTAATTATTATAAACAAAGGCATTCCTTAAATAACCTTTTGTTTCTAATAAATACATACTTGTTTATATAAAATATTGTTTTATATAAATATACGTAATCTACTTACTTATATATCCATACAATTTTTAAATTTTGATTTGAATAATATTTAAATTAAATACTACTAAAATAATAAATTTCAAAAAATTTTTGAAATGTAATTCGTATTTTTATTGCCTCTGTTAAAATTTGAATTTTCTTTTGCCATTACTGTTTATAATAGAATTATCTTAAAAATGCAATAATTAATGTATTAATTTTTAATTTATTGTATATTTCACATATAGATATTTGGAAAAGTGTATGTTATACTTGATTAATATTTATTTTATCTTCGTAAAATTGTGCATATTTTTAAAAACATTACATTAAATTTTAGGTCCGTTTTTATTTTATGAGTTTTATCAGGAATAAGTAAACTAATACACATTCTTTCAAGTTATATTCACAACTTTTTTTTGCGCACGGAAAAAATACATATATTATCTATTCTTGAAAAAACAAATAACACGTACACACACACACGCACACACATACACACACACACACTTCTGGGTTAGAATTTCTAATTTCAATGTAAATTTTATATAAAATACATGCCAATATTCAACTTAAAAAAAGTGTAAGTGCGCTACAATTGATTTTTTATCCAAAAGTTTGAAAGAAAGCTTGAAGCAATACCTTTCAAATAGTCTGTAGCATTTTTATGGCCTTCAGTTCTGTAAAAAGTTATGAATTATCTTAAAAATGCAATAATTAATGTATTTAATTTTTAACCCATTGTATATATCACATATGGATATTTGGAAAAGTGTATGATCACACACACACACACATATATAAAACATATATATATGTTGAATTCTGAATTCTTAGACACGGCGGCGGCGGCGGCGGCGAAATATTTATATATTATAGAGATATATATATATATATATATATATATATATATGTAAGTTATGTATTACATATGTTTGTTTTATTTTATCTAAAAAAAAATTGGGGAATGGAATTTAATTTAATTCGACTTAACTAACAAAAAATAAATCAAACGTTCTGGAAACGGGTTTGTTCCTAATTATAGAATATTATTTGTAATGTAAACATAAAAAACATCAGTGTTAAATTAATACTTTAAATTCATGTAATTAATCAGCCGTTTAAAATATCGATTTTTGTCCATGTATAAAAGAAAAAGCTAATAAAGGAGATGTAAACCCATTAAAACAGAATCATTATTTATTTTTTACAGTATACTTTATCGAAAGAAACGCTCTGTAACGGTGTTGTATTTACATTAAAGATAGTTTATGAATTTTTTCAAATTTTTTTATCAATAAATCAACGAGATTTTTGAGCAGCCGTGCAGCATTAATTTTAGCTATAAATTACCGACCAAAACATGGTTATTTCTATATAATTCATTTTAAATTAATTATTTTGAAAAAATCGCTCTGTAATGGTATTCTATTTGCTGTCAACATTATCTGTAAATTTTTTCAGATTTTTAATTCCATTAGTTTTTTAAATTTTTGGGATTTTAGAGGTAGCTTCCTGTAATTTGGGTATCACATCGCCTTAAATAATTTGGATTAAGGGTAACAAAAGTAACGAATTTTAATAAACAAATTAAAATAAAATTTTATACTATTTTTGTACTAAAATTTCATATTATTTTTGTTCTAAAATTTCGTACTATTTTTGTGCTAAAATATACTATTTGTGGACAAAATTACTTACGATTCTTGTCTGCTTCGTAACTATATAGAAAATGATCAGAAATGAGCTTTTTATTTTTTAAATTAAACTATTTTTATTTAACATTTTTATTAAAACTTACAATTACTTACAACAAGGACATGTGAGAGCCAAATTACAGGTATCTATTGTAACACAGTTAAGTTTTTTCAGAGGAATATAGAAAAACAATATATTTATACTTTCTATGTAAGTATGATTTATCAAATTGTACAAAAGTAGATTACAACATATGAAACTATCATTTAAAATATTATAAACCATAACCAAAAGTAAGTAAATGCATATTATTTTTCTTTACAAATAGTGCTGTAGTTACTGACGGTAAATCTTTTTGCTTAATTAATTTACTTTGATTACACTTTTCAATGATGTACCCATGATAGTGATCATCAAAGGTAATTTCTTCATAAACATTTACAAAAAAGTAAATTTCATTTTGACAATAAATTATTTTCATGATTTCATCATTTCAAATTCACTTGTTTGCATATTTGTTAGAATAAACGTTTTAAGTTTGTACAAAATGCTATCTATTTCTACTTCTGAGTAATATTTGGAACTACTTTCTTGTTCTTCAATAAAAAAATAATTTATTTCTTTGACGTTTTTATCAATAGAATCAAATATAATGTCATTGTCAAATTGCAACGAATGCTCCTTGTTGCACATGATGAGCATTGCTTTTTTTGCTATCGTAATTAACAAGTTTTTTCTACAATTTGTAGACTGTGCTATCGATTTAATTTGACGATGTCGTGACTTCAAACGCATACCCGAAAAGTGCAGTACAGGTCCGTGAAGCAGTAAAATTTTCGAATAATGCGTTAAATTGTAAAACTTTGGCTTCAATAACCATCCTAATTCTTGATATACTTTATTCAAATTAGATATAACTATTTCTAATGTTTTTACATCTTGTCGAATCATTCGGGGTGAGTTCAAAATATCTATAAGCTGTCTTAGATATTTGTATAACTGCCAGTGTTTATCATCATGTGTAATGAAATCTGCGACAAATAAGCTAAAATATCTTATTAAGTCCAGCATTTTAGAGTCAGACATTTTTAAATCCATTTTATTTTTTAACCTATCTATTTTAATAATTGAAGGCTTATTGATACTTTCAGTTGAAGGGATGACAAAATTTTCAATCTCCGAATTCAAATGAAGGCACATAGAATGACTTTCATTACATATTTGCATACACCTTCCAATACGTCATGCATCATGTCAATACTTACATTTTCCATGATGTGAAAGTCTTGAACTTGGTTAAATACGCACGATTCCTTTATGCCTGTGTTTTCACATCCTCTTCATAATTAGTTTTTGTGCGTAATTTATTTTTATTTTCTGTAAACAATTCAGAAGATTCTTTTGCTGTTGTCTTACAAATTCTGCAGCAAAAATTTGTTTTAAAAGATTCCATAAAACCAAATATTCCATTCAACCGTAAGTTATCTCCCAATATTAAAGTTAATTGAAATTTAACTCGAATGTTTTCTCCTAATACAGTAACTACAATACCTTCTTTTCGCAGAAAATTAAGCTCTTGTATCAATATTTCAAATACTGCTTTATTGCCAAGCTCTTTCCTGTCACTGGCATTTACTTTGGAGGCAATGTTTGGAGGAAGACAAGCAATATAAGCATATACAGCTCCGAATTTATTGGTACCAGCTCGGCTACCCAATGGATTTCCGACCTCCAAATCATTGTAAAAAATATAAAGTGGAAGTAATATATAATCGATGCATTAAGTAATAGTAATTATGGTAGTCTCCTTAGATAACTTCTACGAGTAGTTATGCGGCCACCATTGACAGTCAAAACATGACCGACCTTGACCCCGCCACGGCGACGCGCGACTACATGATACTTGATACCGCTGAGTCACCCCGACACGGCGGTGTACAACTACATGATACTTGTTATCGCTGACTCATATCGAAACATTTATTATACAATTTTTAGAATACCGATTATTTTAAATGCACTTTCTTCTTTGCGCTTTTATTCGTGAATTATATCATTAAACATTTATTATAATACAAATATAAGAATTTATTTATTATTAATTTTTAATTTAGCAATTTTCAAAAATGTATGTACTTATTTTAACAAGTGGCAATGACAAAGGAAAAAGGACTAGACGAGGATTTACTAGGATAACCAAGTAATCGACTAAAGTATGTACATTAAATATATCTTATATTTATTCACTATTACCATATTACAATATTTATAAAGTTCTATGTAAATCGATTATTTAGTATTTTTACAATAATTTCGCTGTGTAACGTTAAAAGTTCATACATAATGTATTGCACGTCATTTTTACAAACTAAACTTGTAACACTCTCCGCATTTTTCGTGATTTCTACATACACTGTATTAACAATTTCGTCGTCGACCGCCGATATAACGCTAGCAACATTTTTTACAGTAAATTCGGTGATTTGAGCGTTATACAAAGCAACATTTTTATCGTAAACAAAGTTTAATGTTTTTCGCGTCACAGAGTCTACAAAAGATGATATTAAATTGAGATATTTTAACCTAAAATTAACACATGGAACCAATTCCTTTAATTTATCAAACGTAACTTTTTTCATCACTATACTGCGATGATAACGTTTTGAAGGTGGGTCATCTGATGTTAGATTCCGTTCCTCCTCGATTTCTATTGCCTTATCTTTGTGGACATGTGTATACCTCAAGATCCATCCGTGGCCATAACCTTTATGATCCTGCAGGTGATCCTTGAATCCTCGAAAATAGCCGTCAACATCATCAAAAGATGAAAGTAATTCGGTCCATCCAAGCGTTGAAAATGGTATACCAACGAAATCTGTACCGAGTAAGCGTACCACTGGTCGTATCTCCACGTGGTCTATATCGTCGAATTCGAGACCGATAAAAATCTTTTTTGTGTACGATTTATTTAAACTGTAAAAACGAGATATAATATGGTGTGGTCTCAACCGTTGGACTTCTGTTCCCGATTCAATACTTCGGTGGTTAGCAGCCATCCTCACTTCAAAAATGAAAGATTGAGAAGCGGTACAGAAACAGCACTTCAAGACTGATGCCGTTTGGTGTTGCGGAGGCGCTATTTCAACAACGTCTACAGATAGAGAGGGGAGTCATGTGCTAAAATGTAACCATCAGCGAGCTGCCACGTAACCAACACTGAAGAAGAGGTGGAATCGAGTCTGGCAGTGGAGGTAGTTGTCGGGTGATTAACCCGTATATTCTAACAAAGACATCTTGCTACTCGAATTTTGTAAACATCTGACACTGCAGCAGCCGTTTTCGATGAATCCTACGTCATCTTCTTTATATCGCACGTGTCTTCGTACGATGCCATCGTTCTTTACAAGATCAGCAGAAAAACGTTTGAGAAACTTTACCATACCGATACCTTTACTCATACATTGCAGAAACATTATACAAAACTGATCGCATACGTCAGACGTTTCGCTTTGCAACTGCATGGAATTACAACGATATCGTTTACAATTTCTTTTTATTCTGTTTATATGCTCGGGTACAAACGGCGGGTTTCCATAACTATCAAAGTAATACGCATTGTTGTTTTTATCTACGTACACAGCAACCCAATGCATTCCCGGTTTTGTATGGTCATCAGTGTTGAAGATAAATGCCGTCGGTTTCGTCCACACCCGTGGAATCTGATCTGCTGGGAATACGCCCACTGTATGTGACCGAATCTTGGTTAGGAGTTTCAGAATTTCCAAACTAATCATCGCAAAGCTGTGCTGGTCCGGTGAATATGAATTCGTCAAAAATATCTTGTTCGCGTAAACGCAACCACTCTTTTAACCGAAACGCGTTATTTAAAGCACAGCTATATTTTAAATGAGTGTTTTTTAACCTGTGCTGAATACAGTATTTATCGCTCCAAGGTAGATTTTGAAATGATGGACAATCCTTGTCATTTTCCAAATTAACAACTTTACAGACTGTCAATTTTTGCAAAATGAGCCATTTTTCTTTACCTCGTGTATAAATTTTTCGTGCACTTTTCGTTATCTACTTCAAAGTATTTGAAATCATTTTTTTCGTCACATCACCTTCGAAATAATCTAATCCGTGATGGTTAAACGTTAACCAATTGTTTTGTCTTCTTATATCGTCGGGCAGTCGCTCGATACCTATCGATGGAGCCAGAATCCAGTGGGCACTAAAATCTCCAACCAACAAGACGATTGCGATTTCATTTGGAACGGTAACATTGTCCTTATCTTTGAAACACCGGATGTCAACGATCATATCCATCTTGACTGTAGCAAACTTTTATATAGACTGACTCATGACTTCTCAGAGCATCTTATATTCTAAGTGAACATTAAAAGCGCCATCTATACAAAACTTTTTAGCCGCTGAAATCTACTATTATTTGTCTCGCTGCGTCAATCTTCAATATATTCTTGTACTCGGCGTATACAATACAATTTACAGTACTGTATAATGGTTCTTCGAATCTTACGTCTAGCCTAACGCTACCGTGTTTAATGAAATTCCAATGTGACTGATCGTTTGCTGATAAGTCAGGAGTTAAATCAAAGGCAAAAAGACAGTAGCCGTTAGGGTACGATTCTCGCGAAATATTGTTACCTTCATTTAGAAAGTGTATACCTGTGCCCGAAAATAACGTATGATAGACGTCAACATACAATTGTTTATTTCTGAAATCAGGTTGCAGCAGTCTCGAAGGTATTTGTACACCGTCAATGTACAGACACAGGAAATTAATATTAAAATGTTCAAAATTGTATGGATTAAAATTTTGGTTACCGTTGAAAGCCTTGTTTTTAACGAATCCTACAATTATTCTTTGCGGTAATTGACCTAATATTATATTATCCAACGTCTCACCATGTATACCGCTATGCATTGTTACAGCTTTCACCTCCACTCTTGTGATAGGCTACTTTGCTGTTGTTTTTGACAAAGCTTTAGTGTGTGCAAGTAACACACCAGGATTAATTTTTACACGCCTAACGAGCAAATTTGCCTCTTCGATATTAACAGACAATAATCCGATCATACCCATAAGCGAAAAATTGTCTCTGGAACGAACTAATCTAACCCGTACGTCCACACCATTTATTAATATTTTATCTTGATTGAATACATTACTGTGTAAATGTCCAATTAAATCTACAGGTTTTTTATAGTTTAAAAGATTTTTTCGATGAGTGAGATCTTCATTGCCACCCTCCGTGTCATCCATTCTTCCAGCTGTGTCCTCCGACCATAAAACTGTTGTCAGATGTGACTCTTTTGCAGCACTACCATAATTCAATAAAGTTTCAATGTACGCTCGATAAGCATAAGAATTATTCGGTGGTGATACCGGCTTTGAGTTGAAAAACACATCAACCTGGTTAAATAGTGAGTGCATAAAATTATTTACCGGACTAGATTTTTTTAATACAGCCTCAACACCTGCATACGTGTTCGTAGAAGGTTTAAGTGAAACTCGCAGACTCAACATTGTGTGATCAAGGTCCAAATATTCGTCACCATTTCCAGGTATTACAAATTCTAACGGTGAATCATTTGTCAACAATGCTATCGGTTTATATTGTATCCAGTGCAATCCTTCAATGGTCGTTTGCGTTGGTGGAATTTCAAATAACAATAATACATGCTATGCAGTTAGATGTAATAGATGGCAATTCTGTATCTAATTTTCTTTTTGGGCGAGGCTTTCCTTTTCCTCCCCAAATTTCAATTTCATTTAAGGCAATATTTCGAATTCTACTTTGCAAGCTGATACAAATTTTACAAATTAATGCATCCTCAATTTTCTCGGAACAATGCAAATGATTTGGCTTGTCGCATTGAGAACAAATGCAACTGCCTTTTGACACCGCTTCGTTACATACGGAACATAGTTCTGAATCGCTAGCGAGACCAGATCGAATACTTTTATTTATTGAGGCGACTACAATTAACATTTTGCCATCCAAATATTTTAAGTATTCGTCGATAAAATGATCTACTCGAATAGCGTGTTTGTATTTGTGCATAAATACACTTTTAATTTTATTTATTTCACCCTCTATGCAGGCACTTGATGCAGGTACTCGGCCATTCGGATATTGAGAGCTGAGAGTGTTTCCCCATATGGGAAACAATTCTAAATCTTTCCTAAGCTGTTTACTCAGGTCTATATTTTCTAAATAAAAGGCATTTACTTCTAAGCCTTGTTCAGTAAAATATACAGAAGTACTTTCATGAAGTGCTTTCGCCCATTGATCCCAGTAGTTCAGTTTACAATCCTTTACAATTTCTTCGTCAATTGGTTTGTCGATTTCATTGAAACCTACACTACATTAATTTGCCTCAGCTCCTTTAAAATAATAAAATAAATAAATAAATACATATAATTTAAAAATAACCAAATATATATATTGAAAAGATTGCTGAAAAAAATCTTATGTTTAATTAATTGCAGGTAATTAATTGCTTCATTACGATAAAGCACGAGTAATTTAAGTAGACTTTCTTTGAATCAAATAAATATCTACGTAAATCAAACAATTATTTACTTGTAACTTATAAAGTAAACACCAAGTGATTTTTGCACCCTAGTAGAATTAAAAATAAGTAAATCGGTTTTAACGCCTAAAATAAGTATGACAAGTATGCCATGAATTGGTGCCGATGAAACGTATTTGTAAAATAATTTGATTGCATTTGGAGGAACAAGATTCGAATATTGACAATAAGTTTGTCGGCTAGATTGTACAATAACCTTGACGTGTCTTGAATTCTTATTGGTTTCGTAGATGCAATTTGCAAGTAATTTATACCAAACTATATTAAATATTAAAAAACCTTTGCAAACTTGGTGGCACGCATTTTTTTATACATATTTGATAGCTCATAACGATACGCAAATATTAAATAGATAAAATATTAACACCTAGTTTTTATTTCTAGAATTAATAAAAATGTATACATAATGCTTAAAAACCACGAAAAAATATTATAGACCGATTCATTTATAGACTTAAAGTATTTACATAATGCACCTATTTTACATGTACTAAGACGATTTACTGATTAATTAATGTTTCTATTTATAACATGACACTAGTTTCGATTATATTGAATTTTGTAATCGTACCTGTAACTTGACCGAGAATCCATATTTTAAATTTGTTACATTCGGTCATTTGTCCATCTGCTTTACAACCTTATGTTTCACAAGACATTAAAAAAATTGATTTAATAATTTTTTCAGCCTCTTTCAAATTCTGTGCCATTATGAGCTGAACAATAGCTGCCATGTAAAAACAAAATACTCGGCGATTGATACGTTTTAAAAGGTTTTTGTATTTGTTCTTAAAATGGGCAACGTCAATTCGAATTCGAGTTTCCACTTTCGTATCTTTTAGTTGGTCTGCAAATTCTTCTATATTCATACATCGCGAATAAGTAAGTACAGCGGCATTCAAAATAGCACGAGCACTATCGCATATAAACTCTTGAGGGAACGGTGCTCGAGTGCTATGAAAATCGTACAAAAAGAGTACTAAATCTTTAGTAGTGTGTCGTTGACCCAATTGTTGAGCAACTGCAAATTGACCATTATCACAATGAGTCCTGTAGGTAAAAAACAAAAATGTTATAATTATTAACAAATAAAAATGAGACAATTGAAAAATGTTCAAATCTGTATACCCTAATAAATATAAAAGTGTCAAACGGCCTTCTTATACTTTGCAATTTTAAGCCCGTGGAATCCATGTACAACGATCTACCGTACAATTTACAGACGCTTTTGTAAGCGTGCACTTGCTCGTTGGTCCAAAAATCGTCACTAAACGGGTTTTTCCCGATATCAAGAATTTTATTAGCATGTATGGTGCATTTCATGATGTCAATAGCTTCTATCGGGTCTGCATGTAAATATGTAGATTTTAGATGCATGGATTTTGCAGCATGCAAGACATTATTACTACGAAGCTGAGGCGGTTCCGGATCACCACAGGTCATAGTAGACCTAGCAACTGGAGCTCTGTATTCATCAACCGAACCGCAAGCATTAAATTGTTCGATGACATTGATTCGCTCCTTTCCTCGTAAATAGCTTGGCCCACAATTATCACCTGATCCAACTTCGAATCTAAACTCTGCTAATATATCGGACTCTTTATCCGCCCTTCCTAATATGCATGACAATTGACTGCCGCAATTGCAATAAGCTGAAAATAATATATACTTAAAGGCAAACAATAAAAAGTAATAATTTTATAATTTTTTAAACATTGAAATTAAAAGCATTTTAATAAAATATCTAAATATTGACTTTTTACTTTGATTAAACAATTAAGCTTTCGTAACATTCCCTTACAAAAAAAGTATTACTTTAATAAAAAACAGCATGAGATAACTATGTAAATAATCTTTTTTTTCTTAGTAAATACACAATTTTCTAAAACTTTTGACCATAAAGATGTAATAAAATATAAAAACCTTTGTAAATTTGAGAAATAATGGTAAATTTAAAAAATGGCAATTTAAAGAAGAAAACGGGTAATGTAAACGCACGGGCTCTTTGCAAACATATGCTGCTTTAAGAGAGTTTAAAACGAATTTTCAGCGAATTAGTCGACATTGAAAAAAATGCCTGATACTGAAAAAGTATGGACTTTGATAAAAAAGCAAAAGATACTTACCTGTGGTGAAAATTTCAGGTGAAAAAATGAAGAAACAAAAAATGACATTCGATTGAAATTGAACATCTACTGCGTGCGCATAGAAAAAATTTAATTCGTACATCCTTAATTTCAATCAAATGCTATTTTTTTGTTTCTTCATTTTTTTACCAGAAATTTTGAATAGAGGTAGCCTTTACCTATATCTAGAGCAAGTACCTCTTGCTTTTTTATAAAAGTCTATACTTTTTCAGCAGCAAGCATTTTTTTCGACTAATTCGCTGAAAATTCGAATGTTTAATAGCTGAGCAGAAAGCTCGCTGTTTTGATACAAAATTGCTTGGTACTAAAAAAGTATACACTATCATATAAAAACAAAAGATACTTCTCCTAAATAACAGCATAGGCTACCTCTATTCAAAATTTCAGATAAAAAAATGAAAAACTGAGTTTTGTACTCACCAGGAGAGTGTCCGAGGTCCGGGTCACGGATTTGCTTCTAACTTTAAGGGATTGATTGTTACATAAAAATAGTGGGAAATCTGCAATATTACAGTCTCTCTTTTTCAAAAATTATAGGTGGTTTAAGCAAAAAGTGGAAAAAAAACCACTGTCACTTTGATTCGATTGGATCTGCTCAACAGTGGAAGATAAAAATATGAAATTAATTTTATACAAAATTTCGGAAAAAATAGATATGATAAAAATAATTACGTCCAAATCCGATAACTGTTTCCCAAGTTAGTAAAAATAAAATTTGTTATAAACTTGTTATAAAATTTGTTATTTTCAACTTAGGTTTTGATCGAAATTTTATAAAAAATTTTATTTCTGCATAACTTGGAAAGTAATTATCAGATTTGGAAATAATTTTTTTTAAGAAGATAACTATTTTTTCCGAACTTTCGTTTAAAATTAATATTATTTATTTATCTTCACCTGTTGAGCAGATGTAGTCAATTGAAGTGACTGCAGTTTTTTCCCACGTTTTGCTTAATTCGCCTATATCTTTAGAAAAAAAGTGTTAGACCCTAATAGTGCATCTTTTAATATCTTTTAATATCATCTTTTAATAATCAATCTTTTAATATTTTTCTGTAACAATTCATCCCTTAAAGTTAAAAGCTCGGATACACTCCTAGTCAGTCATTAAGCATTGGTTTTAGAACCCCCTTAACTTTACGTGTATGCCCACTTGTCTAGCTTGAAATTTCATCATTTTTCTTTTTTCTTTCTTCTCATATCATTGTGGTGTTTGCTCGTCGATTTTAAATTGTAGGCTGGTAAGGAATTTTTTATTGTAAGAAAATTTTATTGCCAATTGTTCGATCAATTATTTTGGAAAATTAGCTAATAATAATCGTGGATGTTTTGATAACGGTAGTTTATTACCTTGATTTCGATTAGAATGTTAAAGTTTAATTTGGTTGGTATTAAAAAGTAAAAATTTTTTTTCAAATTTTACAGACTCATAACACTTTCTAAATTTATTGATAATTATTTTCAATTTCATAAAGTCTTTTTAATAAATGCAAGTTTGTATATTATTTAACCTTACGTAAACAATTGTAAACATTATAAAAATTCAATGAGAAAAAAATTGCTAAAATATTTAGACAAAAGTTTAATTTAATTACGCCATTAAAAATTTAGAAATTACCCTAGTAGAATCAGCCTCCATTTTCTACGCATTTACTAACCAGGAGAGTACTTCAACACCGGAACACGAATTTTGTTCAAACTTTGAGAGTAGTTTTGAAACATTAAAATATGAATAAAGTTAAATTTTTTCTGTCCAATGGCCATTTTTTCAAAAATTATAGTCGATCAAAGGAAAAGTTCACAAAATAGAGTCTTACATTTAAACGCTTGTAGCTCAACAATAGCTGAAGGTATTATCTCAAATTTATTCTCAATCAAAAGTTCAGATCAAGTAGATGTAATTGGAAAAAAATTTACTTCGATCCGTTGATTCGTTGGTAAGTTTTAACGGAAACAAAATTTGGATTAAAATTGAGTCTAAAAATGAGTAAAATCTGTAAGGCCGTTTGTAGACTCAATTTGCATCCAAATTGTCAATATATTGAACATAGTTCGTTTACGTATTTTATTTCAGTTGACTCTTGAAAATTGTTTCTTTTTTAAAATTGGATAGAATATTGAATTTAGACATTTTTGAGTTTAAAAAGAGTTTGCAATCATTGATAGTCAACATTTTCAATCTTTTAATATTAATATTAATTTTTTTTTTTTAATTATTGACATTAAAGATAAATTGTGCATTCAGAAATGAGAAATAATAAATTAAACGTTAAAAAATACTCTTGTTAATATTTAACTGTTAAAAAATGGCAAAATCCTGACGACTTATTTTTTAAATAATTGAATTTCTAAAAATTCGTAAATGAATCATTTACCTGGATATTTTGATTCAACGACATCACACACGCACACACACAATAATTATAAATATTACCAAAAAAATACTTACCTTCAAATTTGCCACTGGTACCAGCTAACGACAAATAATTGGTCCGATAGTTAAATCGGCATTTCAATTTCGTGATTTCCCAGATCTTTTTATTAAAATAAGGTTGCCATTCCCCGCTTTTAAATTTTAAATATTTTCTTTTCGTTTATTTTGCTTCACGAGTACTCCGTATATATTCTACATCTTTTGTAAGCATATCAAAGCTTTCTGGCGAAATCACAGTTTCAAATTTGATTTCTTTTTCGTTGTATACACACGAATTACAGCCAAAAGAATCTACTGATGATTCTGTGAATAGAGAAACATCTTCTCTGTCGCAGCTTACGGTGTCACACATAATCGCTTTCTTCTTTTGAACTATTTTGTTTCGAATTTCATATATATTGTTTACCACTACTGTGTATAAACTGTCACTAGTTAACTTTTCTTCTACTGCATACGATATGTCAGACCAATCTTTATTTGTTTTAGAACATATGCGTAAATTTTCATCAATAATTTTGTCACTAAATGACAATATAGTCTGTATAAGGAACTCCTTTTTTACCTTTGGTGGTCTTCCTCGAGGCATTGTTATTTCGCTCTAAAATAAACGAATCTAAAATAAACGAGCAAACGGTAAGATGTTTATTCGCTCGCGATCAACGTTCAACTGGTTAACGGTCAAAGTGGTGTTTCGTACTGCTACAGAATTTCAACGAAAAGCATACTCGACTATCCAATAAGATTCGATGTAGAAACATTACCCTATTGGATAGTCGAATATGCTTTTCGACGAACTCCTGTAAACGTACGAAACGCCACTTTGACCTCCAATCAGTTGCTCGTTTATTTTACATTATTTTATTATAGAGGAAATAACAATGCTTCAAACAAGATATTCAACGGTAAAAAAAGAGTTCCTTATACAGACTGATTTGTCATTTTGTAAAATATTATTAATGGCAATTTACGCATGAGTTCTAAAATAACTAGTATTTGACCTGACATTTCATATGCACTATATATAACCTTACATAAATTACATATAAATTTTGTATGAAAAATTATTTATACAATTTTTCTGCATAAATTACACGTATTTATATGTAAGACAAAATAATAATAATAATAGTAAAAAATCAATTAAGATAAATAAAAACATATTCTTACGGCATTCAGGGAATGTGTAAACATAATTATTTGTAAATTAATCGTAAATACATAATGATGGCAATATTGATGCGACATCGGTGAAGCTAGTCGCATGGAGCTGGCCACATCCAGGGGCGAAGCCTAGTAGGGACCCCAAAATATAAAAATTAGTATTTCTATCGTAATACTAATTCTACGTGTTAGTTAGGCAGCATGTAAGTAACTGCAAACGTAATTAGTAAAATCCCAAGATATAATGTTAAATAAATGTATATTATTAATATGATTAATAATTTGAATAGAGTATATGTGCGTTTTTTTGCTATAACTTTCGTTGTAACAGTACGGCTTTGCTCAAATATAGTTTAGGATCAATCATCAATACTACAAACACGATCCACTTGGTCCGGTGACGGCACACCTCGTGGAAAATGTTTAAATAATTAATTAAAGTAAGTAAGGTACATATGGTTTTTTCGTTATAACTTCGGTTGTAACACTGCGGCTTTACTCCAATTTAGTTCACAATCAACTAGTAGTGCTACGAACATGATCCACTTGGTCCGGTGCCGGCATACCCCGTGGAAATTGTTTTAATAATTAATTTATTAACTAACAGTACTTGATCTACGAGAAACGGATTTTGTTCAAATTTTGACAGTTGTTTCGGAACACTAAAATATGAAGATAGCTAATTTTTTTCTGTCCAATGGACATTTTTTGAAAAGTTATGGATGGTTAAAGCAGAATTTCAAAAAACAGAACATCACATTTAAAAGATTATATTTTGGCAATGGTTAGAGATAAATGCCCCAACTTACTCTTAATCAAAAGTTGAGATCGAGTAGATAAAATTTGTAACAAATTTCGACCCAGTACGTAGATTTGTTAGAAACTTATAACAGAAACAAAATTTTGATGACATTTTGATCAAAGTGGATCTGGTTTGCAGCATTAATAATTGATTCTAAACAAAATTTGAGCAAAGCTGCAGTGTTACAACGAAAGTTATAGCAAAAAACGCATATATACTCTATTTAATTTCTTAATTATATTAATAATATACATTCATTTAACTTTTAAATCTTGGGATTTTACTAATTACGTTAGCAGTTACTTACATACTGCTTAACTAACACGTAGAATTAGTATTTACGATAAAAATATTAATTTTTATATTTTGGGGTCCCTACTAGGCTTCGCCCCTGGATGTGGCCAGCTCCATGCGACTAGGTTCACCGGCGTCAAAAAAATCGGAAACATCGTCACGTTGCAGCAAAAAAGTAGCAAAAAAATAAGGCGTATCGATATTTTCTGACTCCCTCTCGTTATGGAATTTGAGCCCTTTTGCCCATGGACATCCGCACCTAGCCAGAAAATCCAGTTAGAGGGCAGCAAAAAAATCGGAAACATCGTCACGTTGTAGCAAAAAAATAGCAAAAAAAATGAACTTTGAACGATTCCGATATCGTTACACCATCAATAGATATGACCATGGCTACGCTACCTTAATATTAAGTTAGCGTAGCCACTGTGTCGATGCAAAGGGTAACGTAAAAGAAAGTTTTATTACGCACTATATTAGCAAATAATTAGCAAAAAATTAATACATATAGGATTTGACGATTAATTTAATTTTTATTTTTATGATTGTGTGAAAATCGATTTTCCGGAAAAGTTTTTTGAATTTGAAATAACTCCCTACATCATCTTTTAGCAAATAATTAGCAAAAAAATATGAACTAAAAACGATTTCGATATCGTTACACCATCAATAGATATGACCGTGGCTATGCTACTTTAATATTAAGTTAGCGTAGCCTTTGTATTTCCGAAACTATGGGAGCAAAAAAATCATTTTTTTAGCAAAAAAATGGCAAAAAATTAGCAAAAAATTCATGAGAATTTTTAGCTTGGCCTTATGATTTGGATACGCTAGCTTAATATACGTTTCATTTCAGTACTTTCTATTGCAGAAACTTTTTATGGAGTTTAAGCAAAATATATAAATTTTAATTAAAATACAATCTATGGTATCGTAAAAAATACTTGTCGATTATTCCGCTTTGATTTCAGTATTTTCTATTGCAGATACTTTTTATGGAGTTTAAACAAAATATAAGTAGAAATAGAATGGGAGTAATAATTAAAGATTTTTTTATCAGATAACATTATTGAAAGTGTGATTGGAAACCATACTTGCGAATGTTGACACCTTCGTAGAAGATATTTTATATAAAGTACTGTCTAGAGGTACAAATTCAACGTGGAATATTTAATAATGAATAATAAAATTACTGAAAGTGAAACTCTAATAAATAAATAAAAAATTTCTGTTGATATCTATAAAATACTTGCCGTTGCTATTTTGATTTCAGTACTTTCTATTGCAGAAACTTTTTATGTAGCTTTATAATGTACACTCAAAATGTGAAGAAAAGCGAAGAGAATAGTTGCACTTTAAACCAGTAATTTTTTAGTGAAAAAAATTTTTTCTCTGCCTTATATTCTGCAAGTAACGCCTGAAATGTACGAAAATTTACAATTTGTTACTTTTTTATACATTTACGATGGCCATATAGATCCCGCCATGTATAAATTATATGGTAAGACATTTATGTTTATCAAAAAAATTATAATATATAAGTTATTTTGAAGATTCAAGGTTACTTATTCGATAAATTAACAATATTTTGAAAAAACGTGTATTATTCAAAAAATACTGATTTAAACAGCAACTATTCTCTTCACCTTTCTTCATATTTTGAGCACAGATTATATTTGCAATAACATTCTGAAAAAAAATGGAGTAAAAGTTTTTTTTAATCAAAATTCTACATCAGAGTATGTGGAAGCAAAATTTTTTCAATGCAAATAACAAAAACCATCGCATTGTAAAGTCGCTAAAAAATGTGTACGCTTCAGCGCAGAAGTGAGATATTCTTTTCGTATCGTTCTTATAAACTATTAAAAATTTTTTTTACTTTATCTATTGTTTAATGAAATCCATCTATTTTTTATTTTTATTTTGTGATTATTAAAACTTAAAAATGTCTTAGCAATGAATGTCTTAGTCTGAATGTTTTAGCAGCATACCCAAAATTTTCCAGATTTTTAAATTGATTATTTAAAATTACAATGTTTGCGTTGAAAGTTTATAACTTATTTACTAATAATTATCGTCTAAAAATTGTTTACTCATATTTATTATTAAAATAATTATTATTTCTTAAAAGATCAAAACGCTGTGCCCTTGCTTTTGTTTTAAGCTACCTGTATGAATATTTTTAGATTTTTAATTTAATACATTAATTATAATATTTATGTTGAAATGTGTAGATTCGTGTAATTTGGGTCTGACAATTCGTTCAGGAAAATTTAGTCAAATTAAAAGATTTATCACACACTCTTAACCCCAAAGAGTAAAAACTGAACCTTAAATGAGTAATTTCTGGACGTTACTACTCTTTAAGTAACGTTAAAAATCCTAAAACTACACCTTTTAAACGACTAAACAACTAAAATTACTCTTTGAACAGTGCAAAATATAAAAATTACTCTTTAGAATAGGGTAAAAAGTAAAAATTGCAGTCCTTTAAAGAAAGAAGAAAATGGAACTATTGCTCTATTGAAAAGTATAAACTAATATAATCTGAATGGACTTCCCAGTTACTCGAGTTAATATTGTATTATTTATTTCCAATCACTGGAGTGGTAGTGAATTTCATCATGTTTAAATAATTATTAATTTATATCCACTATACTGAAGTCACTGAGAAGTCTATTTAGATTATACGCAAGCTATCTTATATATGTAAAGTTTCTATTTTACTTCATGAATATATGCTCTCAAGAGACTTTGTGGCAAATAAATAAAACTAAAACAAACCAATTGATGACAATGTATCACATATGATAGCTTGCGTATAATCTGAAAGGACTTCCCAGTTACTCGAGTAATATAATACTTGTACTATTCATTTTCAATGACTGGAGTTGTAGTGAATTTTATCATGTTTAAACGATTATTAATTTATATTCACTATACTGGAGTCACTGAGAAGTCTATTGAGAAATAATAAAATAAAACGTTCATCAAGTTATGTATAACCAAAAAAAAACATTGGGTGACAGTCACAGGTAAATATACAGTAGCTCCCTCTCGCTGCCATGTCTGAAATTCTGCGGCTGCCAATCGTTGGGGCTCTGTACGCGCTCTATGACCGGCTGGCACGCAACGCTGTGTTTCTATCTCACACATCTCCCATTTTGCTATCTCTTTTCGATTTCTATAGACATATATATCATAGGGAGACGAAAAAAGGGAAGAAGCAAAAATCGAGAAAAGGAATTCAGCAAGCAATATCTTTGGCATCGATTTTCTTAATTATGCGTGAATGAATTCGGACAAAACTTGTTGTACAGTAACGAAGAGTAAATAAGGAACGTTATGCGTGATCAATAACGCAAATAAATAATGTAATAATGTAGCGGTTAGAAAAGTAACAAACTGAGGGGCTAGTTAGCTGTATATAATGGCTCTCGTGCTATACTTGCGTCAGGCGCTATCGCGCCTTTTGATTATTTCATCATTCTCTTTATTTACTAAGTTGTCAAAAAAATACAAGCAATTATTTTTGATAAAATATCTGATATTAAAACTTGCAGTAGTGGCGAGTCTGAACCTGAAATACAAGATTTGGAGAATGAGGAAATTCATGAAGTTGATTTGGTAGAAAATGACTACGATGAGACTCAAATTTTGGAAACGCGTATTTTTATACATAAATCAAAGATTTTCAAAGTACTTCTAAAATAAATCCTAACATCTCTATATCGGGTAATAAAGCAATCAATTACTTTAAATACTTAATTACTTAATATTTTTATCGGTCTTACAGTCAATTATATGGGCAATCAGATTGCCCCTACTTATAATCACCCCCGAAGAATCTATAAAAATGAAAATAAAAAATATAAAATATAAAAAATATAAAAAATAAAAACACTAACTAAACATAAAAACAAATTATTAATAAAGCAATCTGACTGCCCCCCTGCACCAAAAATCTACTAACCCCAAATATGATGTCCGACGTTTCGAGCTCGCTGCTGCTCCTCATCAGGGACTGAAATGAAAATCTATTCCACACGATATTTAAACCCTCAATTTTAATATTTGGGGTTAGTAGATTTTTGGTGCAGGGGGGCAGTCAGATTGCTTTATTAATAATTTGTTTTTATGTTTAGTTAGTGTTTTTATTTTTTATATTTTTTATATTTTACATTTTTTATTTTTATTTTTATAGATTCTTCGGGGGTGATTATAAGTAGGGGCAATCTGATTGCCCATATAATTGACTGTAAGACCGATAAAAATATTAATTAATTTAGTTATACTACAGTCGACATAAGTAATATTTTATTACTTTAATTACTTGTTTGATTCCCATCTGATTAAAAGAATTATAGATGGGACGAATCGCTATGAATGTCAGAATCATGAAGATCGGCAATCCCATCAGAAAACTTGGTCTCCTCTTACAAAAGATGAATTTGAATGTTTTCATGGCCTTTCAATTCTAATGGGTCATATTCGAAAAGGTGACTTGAAAGACTATTGGTCTAAAGATCCTCTGCTTTAAACTCCAATTTTCGGTCAAATAATGTCTCGTGATAGGTTTCTTGCAATCTTACGCCATTTACATTTTCATGATAATGAAGATACCTCGGAAATTGCTCACCATCCTTTAGTTAAAATAAAGCCAATAATAGACTATCTACAAGGTAAATTCTCAGCAGCTTTTATTCCAGGCAAAAACTTGTGTATAGAAAGCCTAGTATTATGTAAAGGCAGGCTTTGATTTAAACAGTATATTCCTTTGAAAAGAAATCGGTCTGGCATCAAACTTTTTGAATTAGTAGACTGTGAGACTGGATACATTTTGGGTTTTATTGTCTACACTGGCGCTGATACTGATTATTAGAAGTTTGATTTGGGTGTTACACTTCATAAATATATAATAAGATAGATGTTTAGAATAAACGTCAACAATTAATTTTCCGAAAACTTTATGTCCATTAATTGCATTTATTTGCATATTTCACAGGCCAGTAAATGCATCATTTTTATATGAAAAATATAAAACACACTTTTGTATTGTAATGTGGAACATAGAATAGGTGAAAATCATTCATTAAACATTATTAATAATATTTTATTAAGTTATGGATTTAATTTAAGTGATTTTAAATTGCGATTAATTAATGATGAAATAGAATACTATGATTATGAAAAAGATAAAATAAATAATATAATTATAGATGCACAAAGTGACCTTGAATTATTAACTTCTAACCAACGAGAAATATTTGATATTGTAGTTAATTTTGCTTCCTCATAAAGGAAGCTTTGTAATAGTACAATTTCTCAATTAGCTAAAAACATGTTATAAATATGTTTTAACATGTCAGGCGTCGAAATCACGAATTTTTAGAAAATGTTTACGTTAGACACCGTTTAGACAGTGGACAAGACGGTGGAAGCATTGGCGCGAACGCGTAAAGTGGAGAACACGCAGCGAAATTCACCCACGGAAAATTCAATACGGCGAAGGACGGTTAACGCTACGGTTTAGCTAGGCCGAGCTATGAGCGAATAGGCGACACATGTGAGAGAATTCCACCGCGACGCGAACGAGCGATAGAGAATCGGTAGACGCGAGGAAACGCAGCGAGCCCAAGGAAGCGGGGCTCGACATAGTGGTTCGTGTGGGTATTGTGCCAAGAAAGAGACGGTGCGCGACGTGCTCCGCCGTCTCTTCTTCTGTGACTTTCCTTAGTCCTTGCCTCGACGAGAAGGCTACCTGCCCGACAGGCGGCTAGGAGGCTTAAGGCGTAGTGAGCGTCCGGGGCATTGTAAGGACGCCACATCGAACGTAAGTCGGGATAAGATCCCACGTTTCAATATAGCGCGATCGCGAGCGGATCATCGTTGCCAGCGGGCAACGCATTCGTAAATCGAGAGCGAGGTAGAAGGGACGATTCGGCCGGCGACTATAGCTCAAGACGATCCCGCCGAGGGATCGACGCGACTTCATGTGAGAAACTAACCGCGACTTCGCGAAACGTCTATACGACACAACAGCACACCTTATTGTATTCCTTTGTAACTTTCTTTAGTTATAACCCATTTATTCCTTGATTTCATTTAATAAATCAAACATGATTAATTCTTCAACTGGAGTACATTTACTATTGCATGTGTGTATCGTGTCAATTGAATTCGGAATAATTTAAAACCACCGATTGGTTCCGCCGATGTTGCTGGAAATAGAAGCAGCACCTTCTTATATATAGAGAAAACTACCCTCAAGGGTTCAGTCAAATCGGGTAATAACTTTTTGAGATATTTGTGAAACAACGATTTTTTTATTTTTCAACTTTCTGATATTTGCATCTTTGCGAGACTCTAGCGCCAAAACAGTCAAAAATCATGTATTATGTTAAATAGAAAGAAAGTTGCATCTATTTAATAGAAACATTTTGTCAATAGTAAGCTTTTGGATAAGATATGTATATTTAGAGATATTGTACAGAGAATGAATGTAAGCCGCTTATAGATAAATGTAAACTTTGTTATAGCTTAATTATGGTTTCACCGATGTTGCTGGAAATAGAACCAGCACCTTCTTATAATTAAAGTAAACTACCCTCAATGTTTCAGTCAAATCGGGTAATAACTTTTTGAGATATTAGTGGAACAACGATTTTTTTATTTTTCTATTTTCTGATATTTGCGTCTTTGCGAGACACTGGCGCCAAAACAGTCAAAAATAATATATTTTTGTTAAATAGAAAAAAGTTGCGTCTATTTAGTAGAAACATTATGTCAATAGTAAGTTTTTCGAGAAAAAAGTTGCGTCTATTTAGTAGAAACATTATGTCAATAGTAAGTTTTTCGCTAAGATATGTATATTTTGAAATATTGCACAGAGAATGAATGTAAGCCGCTTATAGATAAATGTAAACTTTGTTATAGCTTAATTATGGTTTCACCGATGATACTGGAAATAGAACCTGCACCTTCTTATATGTAGAGAAAACTACCCTCAAGGTTTTAGTCAAATCGGGTAATAACTTTTTGAGATATTTGTGGAACAACGATTTTTTTATTTTTCTATTTTCTGATATTTGCGTCTTTGCGAGACACTGGCGCCAAAACAGTCAAAAATAATATATTTTTGTTAATTAGAAAAAAGTTACATCTATTTAATAGAAACATTTTGTCAATATTAAGATTTTGGCTAAGATATGTATATTTTGAGATATTGTACAGATAATGAATGTAAGCCGCTTATAGATAAATGTAAACTTTGTTATAGCTTAATTATGGTTTCACCGATGTTGCTGGAAATAGAACCTGCACCTTCTTATATTTAAAGAAAACTACCCTCAAGGTCAGTCAAATCGGGTAATAACTTTTTGAGATATTTGTGGAACAACGATTTTTTTATTTTTCAGTTTTATAATATTTGCATCTTTGCGAGTCTCTAGCGCCAAAACAGTCAAAAATCATGTATTATGTTAAATAGAAAGAAAGTTGCATCTATTTAATAGAAACATTTTGTCAATAGTAAGCTTTTGGATAAGATATGTATATTTTGAGATATTGTACAGAGAATCAATGTAAGCCGTTTTTAGATAAATGTAAACTTTGTTATTGCTAAAATATGGTATCTCCGATGTTGCTGGAAATAGAACCAGCACCTTCTTATATGTAGAGAAAACTACCCTCAAGGTTTCTGTCAAATCGGGTAATAACATTTTGAGATTTTTGTGGAACAACGATTTTTTTATTTTTCAATTTTCTGATATTTCCGACTTTGCGAGTCTCTAGCGCCAAAACAGTCAAAAATAATATATTTTTGTTAATTAGAAAAAAGTTACGTCTATTTAATAGAAACATTTTGTCAATATTAAGATTTTGGCTAAGATATGTATATTTTGAGATATTGTACAGATAATGAATGTAAGCCGTTTTTAGATAAGTGTAAACTTTGTTATGGCTTAAATATGGTATCTCGGATGTTGCTGGCAATAGAACCAGCACCTTCTATATTTAAAGAAAACTACTCTTAGGTTTCAGTCAAATCGGGTAATAACTTTTTGAGATATTTGTGGAACAACGATTTTTTTATTTTTCAGTTTTATAATATTTACGTCTTTGCGAGTCTCTAGCGCCAAAAATACGGGGAAAAATATACTATGGTATTTTTCGCGATTAATTTGTAATGTTTCGTCTCGCCTCGAATATCGTTTGCTTGGACATAATTTGTATATACATACTGGGTAGAAGTAAATTACCAAACACAATGTGTGACAGCTAAGAATAGCAGTAGCTCCCTCTTGCTGCCACGTCTGAACTTTTGCCTGCCAATCGGTGGGACCTCTGTACGCGCTCTCTCACGGGCTGGAAAGCATTGTTTCTCTTTCTATCGCATGCATTTCCTATACTATATCTCATTTTGTTTGAAGTTGACTATATATATCAAAAGGGAGAAGACGAAAATTGAGGAAAGGAAATCAGCAAGCAATATCTTTGGCATTGATTTTCTTGATTGTGCGTAAATGAATTCGTGTAAAACTTGTTGTACAGTAAAGATTAATAAATAAGGAACGTAATGCGTGACCAATAGCACAAATACATAATGTAATAATGCAGCGGTTAGAAAAGTAAAAATCTGAAGGGCTAGTTAGCTGTATATAATAACTCTCGCTCCTATACTTGCGTCAGGCTCTATCGAGCCTATTGATATATGATTCCACGAAGAATAAACGTATAATATATACATATTTTGATTTTGACCTATGAAAATGAAAAAGAGATCAGTCTTTTCTTGATAGCTTACTTTTCCTTCTCTATTGGTATTGTATACATAAATCCTTGTTTTGAAGCATTTTTACAATGTACATAAAGGCAATAAAATTAAATCTGAGCAACTATTATATTAATCTTTTACGATTATATTATATTATTTTATAATTATTTGTATCAATTAATAATAAAATTATTCTTCATCCTATACAATTCTTGAGTTTTCCAGTTCAGTTTTCTATGTCTAGTAATACAATATTTATATTGTAATTATAGTAAATAGACTTTTTCAAATTACAAAAATTTCTGTTAATTATGCTGCTCTTGTCATGAATAAATTTATATTGATTTATGTTTATTCTGTTCGCCCATTTACACTTTTTATATAAAAATAATACATTTTAATTTATAACCAAAAAACATACTTTTGTAGATTTGTAATGATTTTAATCGTTATTGTATTATCTTCACAAAGAACAGTTCTGATCATGAAAAGATCAACGGGAAAAAGATTTGTAATTTTGAAATGAATATTTCGCCCATTTATACTTTTTATATTATTCTTGATTTTGTGCCCTCTTTTTTCCTGGCACTTCCTACCGTTTATCCCCTGGGGGACTTTAACGGTGTCCACCTACCACCTATGTGTGGGTGCTTTATCCCTCCCTTAAAAACCCCACCATCTCGCATTCGCCCGGGGTTATGCCCGTGGATGAGGGAAACCTGTGAAGCAGGGAAAACCTCACCCGAGATGGCCGGTGTATTCGAAACATTCTTTTTGGGTGTCAAAGTCACATTGCGTAGGCCTTGACACCGAAACCAAATGTTTCACACCTCCCGCTCACGTTGTGGAATGTGAAAAACACCTAACCGACCACGAAAACCGCACGAGAATGGTCTCCCATCCAAGTACTAACCGCGCTCAGCGCTGCTTAACTTTCGCGATCGGCCGAGGTGCGCTTCCACCACTCCGCCACCGCGTCGGTTTTATACTTTTTATATAAAAATGTTACATTTTAATTTATAACGAAAAAACGTGCTTTTTTAGATTTTCAATGATTCTGAATGTTTTTATGTGCATATTTTTAAAAATATTGCTCGAAACAGAAACTGTTGTACAGGAAAAAGTTTTATAATTTTAAGATGAACATTTTGTCTAAATTCATTATGTACATAAGAATAGTATTTTTGGAGATAGTGTGCATAAAGCAATTTTACAAAATTATAAAATGCTCCATATCTTCAACATTTTATGAGCAATACAGCTGAAAATAGGATCACAGACTTCTATAATTATAACAAAAATACCCTGTAATGGGTGGGGTCCGATTTGTCGAAAGCTCATTCAAAATGAGTGCATTGTTTTGAATTTCAAAAATTAGAAATGCATTTTTATTATTTAGAACCAAGAGAAGTAGAAATATTATTATTTCAAAAATAATGCATTCTTCAATTTTTATATATTTGTTCCAAATATTTAAACTTTATAGTGTAGAGAAATAATTATTATAATATTTGTCTATTAACACCTTGATAACAGGCAATAATGTAGAAAATTATTTATAAATTATTATATGGAATTCGAAATGTTGCACCTAATACCAAATATCTGACGATTCTATTACTTTTGAAATAATGATCATTCTATTTTATCAGTTCGAAACAACAAAAAAGTTATTCTAATTTTTAAAATTCGAAATATTGCACACATTTTGAATGAACCTTCGACAAATCAGACCCCACCCCCTGTAAATTTCAGCTCAATCAATTAAAAATTAACAGAGATATTTTCGTCACAGGATTTTATACATACACACATCCATACATACATTTTAGGGAGGGGTTTGGATAAGTTTTAAGTTGCATTAATTTTATTTTTATGTCAAAATATATATACTTTTTTAAGGTATCACATATTTTGCGATGAAAATATAAGGCACTTCCGTGTTACAATCATGCCTAGAAATATAAAGATATTTAAATAGAAAGATAAGAGGGATGTGTTTACAATATCAACAAGGACCAATCACAGTGGTACATTAAATGAAGCAGGGAAAGAATTAAAACTCAATGTGTATTTGATTATAACCATTTAAAAAAAGGTAGTGATATATACAATTAATTACCACCATATTACAGTACACTCTGTAAAGGAGTAAAATGATATCAAAAAGTAATACCACAGGTACTCGAAAGATTCACAAAAACCTAGGTAAAAAAAAATTGTTAAGTGTTAATGAGTTACACATGAGTTAAATGTTAAGAAATTGTTGTCAGATGTTCTCAGTATATAATTCAAAAACAGTGGTCTGTACTTTTGTTTATTATATTATGTTATTATAATAAAGAGTTTATTATCACTATACTTATACTTGACATTTACAATCGAAATTGCTTATATATTGTTAGCACTAAAAGTGTTAACTCAAAATAATGAAAGAGTATTCAAAACTTTTAAAATAAAGAACTGTAATATTGATAAGTCACTTGCTTCTGAAAATTATTAATTAACTTTTTAAAAATTTTCCAATCAATTAGTTTATTAAAAACTAACTTAAAAACTATTTCTTAAATTAATTATGTTTCATTTATATAGATTAAAATATTGGAAAGAGTTTAGATCAATGTATTAATAAAAAAAGAATTATTTTTTAAATTTTAAAGAATTTTTCTACCCTTCCTTATAATTAAAAATATTTAAAAAATTATAGAATTCAAACAATATTATATATTGATATAAACATAATTTTTTTTTGGTTTCATCCAACAAAACATTTAAATCATCATTAATTGAATATTGTAATTATTATAGGTAAATTAACAATAGATTATATATAGTATATTACACACCTAGGTAGGTAAAGTATTGGTCAGTCTTGGTAAACATGTACTATGGGATGAACATTTTACCTCCCATGGGATGTATACTATTTTTTACCACCAGTAGGCCGAAAATAACACATTCGTCTTTCGGTGCCAAGAGGGAATGTGGTACTTTCAGTCTACGTGTGGTGAAAAATAAGTTATACATTTAAATTGAACTAATCCAATGTTAAATTTTTTTTATACAAAAAGTTACAATTAAAATTAAAGTTTAACAGATTTTAAATACTTAAATATATTACCTAGTTATCCCTTTCTACCTTGTCAAAAATGTAATAAGTTGATTAAAAATCATAAAATATAGCAATACATTATATAAGAGCTAATTGCAGTTTGTTTAAAAATAATCTAGCAATATATTACACCGAGAAATTCTTGGGGTACCCAATGTCCAACTACATTATTCGTGCATTCGTACGATGTTTAGAACGGCTGTTGCCCCAAAATGGTATAAGAACTGTTCAAAAGTGGCGCTGTAGTCCCAAAACAAAACACTTTTTTGTCATTTAGGATAGCAGAGCTCCCAAAACTAGGAGAGCTGCTGTACTAAAGGTAATGTACTGTATTTGCCCTTCACATAAGTACAGAGGGTGCCTCAAGAATTTCTCGGTGTACATTTCAAACAAAACTATTACATTTTTGAGAAACCCTTACAAGGATGTGATACTCAATATTTACCAAATGAGTCAATAGAGGTGAAAAAATGATTCTGGTTAAATAAATAAAGCAAATTGTGCAAAATAAAGATATCATTGCATTTCCATTGACTATTATCTATCACTGTATGAAATTACAATTAAAATAATGTTGCATTAGAAAATGACATTGAAGGAAATTTACCAGAATTGCAACATTGGAAGCAGACAGAGGGTCAAATTTCCTTCCAATGCCATTTTTCAACACAACAGTGATAAACAATAGTCAAAGGAAGGGCAATGATGCCTTTATTTTGCACAATTTGCTTTATTTAATTAATCAGAATATTTTCATCTCTATGACTCAATCTTAAATATTGAATATACGATCCTCTTAAAATAAATTTAATATGGTACACAGATTTTACTTCTACTTTAAATTGATGCTAAAGTATATAAATCAATCTTTTTGAAAAGAGTAGAATGATTATACTTTTGGGAAATGCGATTCTCACATTTTACATTTTTCAAAAATGTAAAGTTAATAATTTACTCATTCTAGCGTTAAATTTTATACACTACAACTTAAGAGTTCTTGTGATTAAAAATGAAAAAATCTACATATATAGCTACAAATATAATAAAACATTACGAAATAATAATTATATACATAACATTTAAAAATAAAACTGTGGATAGAAAATATAAATAATTACTTATGTAATATTAACCACCATGTTTGAAATTTATTAACATTAGATTATTTAATATATATAGAAATATGTTAATATTTTAATTTAACTTACATTATTTATAGATTCACAATATTTTCCTAAATGAAAAGCTGCAGCTTGCAATGCAGGGAAAGATAAATTTATTTCTTGAACAGTCAACTCTTCATCTGTTGGTAGGTTAAAATTATCGGTTATAACCATTTTTATGTTAATTATTCTATAAATATTATCTAAAAATTAATCTAAATATTAAAAATAATGAATATCGGCTGAACTAGAGATTCGGAACTAAACCTTTGTAACCAGTTGTAACTTTACTAAAAGTCCGAAAATGTCTATTCGCGCAGGTCCCGTGTAACGTTCGTGTAAAAAATGTCAAAAAAGGTAAAAGATGACTACTTTTCCGTTAGCATTCCGTAGTCTAACAGAGCACTTTACTTACACTATGAATCCGTAAAGGTCCGTTTTACACTTCATGTTAAATGCGTAGTTGTACGGTACCTCGTACCGTAAGTCACCGTGAGAATTTTATAAAACTTCCGTAGCACACAAAAATAAGAAATACAAATAGGCAGAGGCTCCGTAAGCATCCGTGAGGAACCCGTATAGAGCTTCCATAGCTCATAAAAATAAGAAATATAAATAGCTGGTGGTGCCGTAAACATTCGTGAGATTTCTATAAAGCTTCCGGTGCTCATAAAAATTAGGAAAACCAATAATTGGTAGCCCCATAAGCCTCCGTGAGAATTTCGTAAAGCTTCCGTAGCTCATAAAAATAAGAAATACAAATAGGTGGGCGCTCCGTCATCCGTAAGGAACCCTCACAGTTTCCGCAGCTCATGCAAATTTTGAAAACAAATAGTTGGTGGCTCCGTAAGCCTCCGTGAGTATTTCGTAGAGCTTCCGTAGTTCATGAAAATTAGGAAAATAAATAGGTGGAGGCTACGTAAGTAGCCGTGGGGAACCCGTAGACCTTCCGTAACTCATAAAACTAAGAAATACAAATAGGTGGAGGCTCCGTAAACCTCCGAGAGAATTCCGTAAATTTACGCCTAAGCTTTCGTAGCTCATGAAAATTAGGAAAATAAATACTTGGTGGCTCTGTAAGCTGAGCCTATATATATATGGCGGGCTATTTCACGTCAAGTGGTGCGATGAAAATTTTAAATCGCTCCAAAATTTGAGAACAGGTTGGAAATATCTTCCAGAAGATAGAAAAAAACTTTTAGGTGTTAAGAATAATTGGCCTAAGAGTTATTCCACCATGAAAAATGGAAATTTTGCAATTTTTTAGAAAAATTGCTATTTTCAAAGCCATTTATCTCAAAATCTATTGATTTTTTTGAAAAAACATTACAAACAACTTTTGTTCAAAATAATCTTTAGAACTTATCTACCTAGATTACAATACTTAATTTTAAAATCTCGAAGAGATAGGACACCCGGAAATATTAAATATCAAAGAAAGGCGACCACGCCACAATCATTCAGCCACTACCGTGATTAGAGACTTCTCCGAGATATTCTCTCTCATCGATGCTCCTTGCGACAACGACCAAAGCCATATCGTCCGCAAAAGCCACCATCGACACTCCCTGTGGAAGCTGCTGCCTAAGCAGTCCGTCGCAAATGACGTTCCACAGAAGAGGTCCCAAGACCGAACCCTGCGGCACGCCTCCGGTGATGTTATAGGAGTGCGCGCGCCATCCTCGGTGTCATAGAGGAGAATCTGTTCTGTGAGGTAGCTCGAGAATACTTTGCGTAGGTAGAACGGCATCTTTAATTGTTCCAAGGACAACATAATATTGTTCCACCGAGCCGAGTTGAAGGCATTGCGGATATCCAGTGCGATTATAGCACACATGTGCCTAGAATTCCTAGTACCACCAATGGCATTGGTGGCCAGCTCGACAACTCGACTTATAACGTCAATAGTTGAGCGCCCTTTCCGAAAACCGAACTGATTATCGGACAGATCGCCTGCCTGTGCAATAGCTGCTTGTAGCCTGGCACAAATGACCCGCTCGAATAGCTTCCCAGCTATATCTAACAAACAGAATGGCCGGTACGAGGAAAGGTTTTCCGGTGGTCGGCTCCCCTTTGGGAGAAGCACCAGCCTCTGTACCTTCCACCTTACTGGGAAACATCCTAATTGAAAACATGCACTAAATGTGTCCGCAAAAATTAGTGCCACATTCAGCGCAGCGGTCTTAATGGCCAGACCAGGTATTCCATCCAGCTCTGGAGCTTTACGGATGGATATTCTCCTTGCAGCCATTTTCAGCTCGGTTATATATGCTAATGTCTTGCGGCGCGACTGCACTATCGGTCCTCATTAAGACTGTCTCGGCTGCCCGTTCCTGATGTTGTGAGAATAGGTGGCGCACCGCTCTGTCAAGAAAATATGGACACGATGGCATTGAGGCGCCCGTGGGTTTGATCTTATTCATCACCATTTTGTAGGGCTTACGCCAGGGATCGCGGTCCACTTTCTCGCAAAATTCGCGCCAGCACTTGCGTTTAGCCGCTTCTGTATAATGGAAAAATGCATTTTGAGCTTTAGCGTAAGGTAAACTGTTGACCGATGAACCAATTTCGATCTAATCATTTTCTTTTTCTCGCTAAAACCTATGATTTCGGATTGAAGCTATTTAGATTGTGATATTTCTAAATAAAAAATTTTGAATAATTAGACTTTTTTTTAATCCAACAATATGTCTAACTCTTATATTGTTGGATTAAAAAAAAGTCTAATTATTCAAAATTTTTTATTTAGAAATATCACAATCTAAATAGCTTCAATCCGAAATCATAGGTTTTAGTTACAAAAAGAAGATGATTAGATCGAAATTGGTTCATCGGTCAACAGTTTACCTTACGCTCAAAATGCATTTTTCCAATATACAGAAGCTGGTTTCAGAAAAATTGGATTTATTTAGGTCAAAATCTTTCAGTATTCATAGTTGTAAGTAAATATAACTTAAATAACAAAAAAATATTTATTTACAACAATCTTTGAAGGAAAATTCATTTTACCAATTTTTAGTGTATTACCCGCCTAAACGATTTTGTAAGCTACAAAAAGTGTGTGCTCATATATCTTCTCACAAAAGTAAGTGACTCCTTTAACTCTAAATTTGACTTATTTTTAAAACGTTTTATGTAATTTTTAAATAATGTTAGGGAAAATCGTACCTTTATTAACAAAATCGAACAAAAAGTTACTTGGAATATGCACAAAATTGTGCAATTTGTTGTTGTGTATAAAACTATAAGTTTATATATTATATATTGTGAAATTTGTTCTTGCGTGTAAACTATAAGTTTATACTATATATTTTGTAGTAAATATTTATATTTTTTATAATCTTCGTAAGCTTGAATTATTCAATATTATTTCTTCCCATCTTATGAAGCAAACAAATATGAATGCTTTTCAAACTCTTTAAAAATAGAATAAGAACATTTCCTTTATTTAAGTCTAAAAAAGGAATTCTTTTTTAATGCTTTTATTACTGAATAAATAATTTTGATCACTGCAATGTTCAATATTTCACGAATACGGAAAAATTCTTTTTAATAATTTTTTGAACCCTAAATGTATGTTTTTCGAACGCTTTTAAAATGAAGTAGATACATTTTCGTTACATAAATATAAAAAGAATTCTTTTGTAATGATTTTGACACTTACAAAATAATCTTTGGGAACAATCGCTGAAACGTTTAATATATATACACTGACTGTAACAAAAAAGAATTCTTTTAGATAATTTTTTGAATCTTAAATGAATGCTTTTCGAACAATTTTGAAAAATAAAAATATTTTATTTCCGTTGTCTTGAAAGAATTCTTTTAGAATGCTTTTATTACTAAATTAAATATTTTCAAGAAAAATCTATGAAATATGCAGTTATTAAAAACATGTCGAAAGAATTCTTTTAAAACTTTTTTTGAATCATACATAAATACTTTTTGATTTCCTCGCTGATTATTTTTGTATCTAATGCTTAAACATTTGATCAAAAAGAAGTCTTTAACAGTCCTTTTATGATGCGGATATCTAGAAATCGCGGACATTCGCCAATTCTACAAGTAATAAAAAAGATATCTTACAGCGTTTTAAATTAATTTTTTCGATCAAAATTCACTAAAAAGACTTCAAAAAGAACTCTTTTATGATACTTTAAAATAATACTTAAAAATTTCTAATTGCTTATGGATTAAAAATTATCGTTACAGTTGATGAAGAGTGTGACATCTTTCTACCTGATCGAGTGTCCAAGGCAATACTGGCTAATGACAACGTATTTGATGAATTGACTGAAAAGGCAAATAAATTTGTTTTATTTGTTTTATATCATGGTGATGATAAATTTGAATTTTGTGATTTATAATATATTTATATAATGTAATAAGTAAAAAAATATATAATAAAAAAAATTAAAAAGAGAGAGAAAATTTAAGAAGAGAAAAAGAGTCACAAGTGTGTTTTATACATTGATTTAATTCATTGTATAAGACCCATTAGTGATGATTAAGTTGGTTGTTTCTCACGGGTTGAGGGCGTAGGTGGGGGCCCTCGCCATTTTCTCTCTTTTTTTATATTTCTGTTTTATTAATCCAACTGTTGTGAGAACTATCAAATCCTAACCACTTTACGAAGACTTTATTTTTTTTCTTTAATATTTTCTCTACAAGATAAACATCGTCATATTTAGCTTTTTGTAACTCTTGTTCGTAAAATCCACTACTAATTGGATGCTCTCGATAATCCTGTAAAAGGTATGTTATTGGATTTGTATTTACTACTCTATATAGTTTATTTATTTCAGCCTAATTGGCCTAGAAAAGGGACTTGGTTATTCCATGCTAAGATAAAGTATATACATTCCATGCGTGCTCACTCTCCTTCATACTTAAGTCTCTTTCTACATCTTTTTTCTTTTTAACAATTATTTTCGCAGCGCTATACTAATTCCCTATCTTCTTTAAATTTAAACACACTTTTCAGAACCATCCATACTTTGTATCTCTGTTTCGCCGTTATACAATCATCGGTTTTCTTACATTTTTTTTTTTACATTTTAAAACGCATTTTTTGTACTTACTTCCTTTTTCTACTTATATTTTATTTCTCTAATTCTAATTCTCTTTTCTTTATTTCTGTTTCGATTTTTTCAATTGCTTTAATCAATTCATTGCATCCCATACCTTTTATAATTAAATTTAGTTTTGTGTATCTTTTCCCTGGTAAATTTTCTGTTATCTTTCTAATTTCCTTACATTCTTCAATATAATGATTAAAAGTACCTCAGTCTTTTTTGCATAATTTGCACAGCCTTTCGTTTTCGTTTAACCAGTACTTATTCACGTTTTCGAAGTTTCCACATCGTTCTTATTTCTTTATGCTGTCCGCTTATAACCCTATTTATTAGGTACTTTGGCATCTCAGTTTTTTCACAGTTTTTATATCTCTGGTTATATTTTGACTCTCGTATACTTCCCTCTATAATCTGATTAAAAATATCTTTATTTCTAGTTCATACCTCCTTATGTACTTCTTCTTCCTTAATTATTTTATCAGTCATGTATTCAACACTATAACCTAATCTATTCTACAATTTTTCTCTCTCTTTTTTGTATAATACGTTCTACTTTCTACTATTCATTTCTTCCCAGCATATTTTTATTAATCTATGACCTGCCTGCCTAGCTATTTTTTCTTCATACTTTACTGCTCTTATCCCCCAATCATCATATAATTTATTTGTACCCGTTTCTCTGTATATCATGTACTTAGGAGCTCCTATATCTAATTTTAATACCCATCTTAAGTAATCAGTCCTTAATTTTTCTAGTTTTGCTTTTTCTTCCCACCCCCAAATTTCGACCCCGTATTCCATAATGCTCCTACATAGATAATTAAAGAGAATTATAGCCTTCTCTTGAAATCTCCTCTACAATTTCTTTCACGTAATCCCCAAGTTTTTTTTATGGCTATTGTGCCTTTTTTCTTTACTTCCTTAATGTGTTCTTTATAATTCCCTTCTCTGCTAAAAGTAAAACCTAAGTATTTAAATGTTTTCACTTCTTCTATATCTCCCTCATCCCATTTCCATCTTTCATATTTACTATTTCTCCCCCTATTAAAGACTAGTATCTTGGTTTTTTCACTACTTAAAATTAAGCTTCGTTTCCTCAAAAATTGTTTTAAAGTATCACTCATATCTTGCAGTGCTGCCCTGTTGCTAGCTAGTAAACCCTGTTGAAGAAATCGAGGTGGATATCCAGCTCGATTTTGAGATCGATTTCGAGCTGGATTTCGAGCTGGATTCGACTCGATTTTGCCTCGATTTGACTCGATTTTTGGCCTCGATTTCGAGCTGAATCCACCTCGATTGGAGACTCAATTTCGAGCTGTGGATCGGACTCGATTTCGAGCTCGATTGGCCTCGATTTCGGGCTGTGGATCGGACTCGATTTCGAACTCGATTGGCCTAGATTTAGGGCTGGATCGGACTTGATTTCGGGTTGTGGATCGGCCTCGAATTCAAACTGGAATAGCCTCGATTTCGACCTGGATCGGCATCGATTTCGAACTCGATTGGCCTCGATTTCGGGCTGTGGATCGGACTCGATTTCGGGCTGGATCGGACTTGATTTCGAGATGGATCGGCCTCGAATTCAAGCTGGAATGACCTTGATTTCGACCTGGATCGGCCTCGAATTGAAACTGGAATGGCCTCGATTTCGACCTGGATCGACATCGATTTCGAGCTGATTGGCCACGATTTTGGGCTGGATCGGTCTCGATTTCGGGCTGTATATCGGACTCGATTTTGATCTCAATAGGCCACGATTTTGGGCTGGATCGACCTCGAATTCAAGCTGGAATGGCCACGATTTCGACCTGGATCGGCCTCGATTTCGAGATCGATTAGCATCGATTTCGGGCTTGATTTAGCGCTCGATTAACCTTGATTTTGTGCAAAATGGGAGTTGATTTCGACCTCGACTGGTCTCAATTTGTGCTCTAATTGCTTAGATTTCAAGCTGGATCGGCCTCGATTTCGGGCTCGATCGGCTTAAATCAGGGTCTCGATCGAGGACTCGATAGATCTCGATTTCGGGCTCGATTGGCCTCGATTTCGCGATCGATTGGCCTTGATTGGCAACTTGTTTACCAGCTCGATGGCCTCGATCGGGAACTCAATTTCCAGCTGGATGACCTTGATCGAGGACTTAATTGGCGACTCGATAAGTCTTGATGTTGGGCTCGGTCGGCCTCGATTTTAAATCTCGATCGGCCTCGCTTTTGCGCTCAATTGCCTTGACGAACTGGGTCGGTCTCAATCGTTGCTTCATTTTCGGATCAATTTGGCGTTCTATTGGCCTCGATTGTGGACTCGATTTCGTATACGGGCTCGATTGGCGTCGATTTCAACCTGGATTCGTACCAGATGTGATGCACTGTAAAGATTTAGGAATATCAAAACAATTTGCTGACTACTGGTATAAAACTTCTAACAAGCCATACAGCATATCAAATATTTATATGGATATTATTGATAAACAAATTACGCAATTCAGGGTTCCACAACAGCTCGCCAGATTATTGCGTTCAATATATGATCGCAGCTACTGGAAGGCTAAAGAGTGGGTGAATTGGCTTTTATTTTACAGTACCGTAATATTAGCTGAAATACCTAATTTTGACAAATTTCTACAACATTGGGTTTTATTAGTGGAAGGCTATCATTTACTGCTGAAGGAGTCAATTAATCAATTGGAATAACAGCGTGCTGATTACTTATTAAAAAAATTTGTTGCTTTAACGGAGGTTTATTACGGAGTAGACGCAATGTCTTTTAATGTTCACCAATTAACTCACCTAGCACAGAGTGTAGTCAATTAGGGACCACTATGGGTGCATTATGGTTACCCATTTGAATCTGGTAATGGTAAAATTGTTTCAAAAGTTCATGCAGCAAGAGGTGTACTTAGTCAAATTTGTAGAAGTCTTACAGTACAAGAAAGCATAATAATTTTAGAAAAACACGTTGCTTTAAAACAATTTTCTTCTATATGGATTATTGTTATTATTTAGAGAACAAAATTACTGCAAAAAGCACGAAATCAGAACAATTTCGATATTTTGGAAAGCCATTATCAGTAAATGAAGATGTATTGCAGCAATTAAATTTGTCTGCAGAAGATGTAACAGCTTATAAAAAAATTGTTAAAGATAAATGTTTGTTTAATTTTTCAAAAAAAAGTAATCGACGATCAGATAATTCGTATGCGCAAACAGTCAATGGTGAGTTTATACAAATGCAACAATTTCTTATTGACAATAACAATTCCAAAGAGTACACAGCGTATAAGCAGCTAATAACAGAACATTGTATATCTAATGAACAAGTCATTATTAAGAAGATTGTTGCCACAAATCCTCAAATACAAGTAATCGACACCAATAAAATAAAAAATATTTGTATTTTAATGGCTGTGAATGAAAACCAATGTATATGTCCAGTACCTCATAAGTATTGGCAAACTTGAAGTAAATATTTAAATCTAAAGAGGACGTCCAAAAATAATAAGATAAGTAAAGAAAATAATAGTTTTAACCTTAACGTTGCTGTAAGATATAATATAAACCCAACAGAATTTATATTTTTATAGAAAAATAAAAAGATATTGTTTCCAAAATAGTGTAATATTATTAATATGATCCTATAAAATTTAACATAGCTTATTTAACCTTTAGATTGCCGGTATTTTGATTTCAAAATTAATATTTTTAAAAAGTGAAATTTATATGTATAATTCAATACGTCAACAGGAGTTTGAATGTCACGGGAGGATTAAACTTGAGCCAGTCTGGCTAGGAAATTTTGGCAGATATTTAAGATTATAAGATGTTATGCATAATCATATAAGCGAATTACTATTTTTTTTCAACGGTATCAGGTTATCAAGGTCACCTGCAAATGCTCTTGTGTTGTCAAAAGAATAATATCACTTAAACTTTTCTGTAACGAGAGTTATGAAATTTTTCTTGCGCTTTAGGCTGTGAAACCGATAAAATATATATTAAAATCTTCTCACAATTGATAGTAATGCAACACAAGTATGCCAAAAAGTAAACAAACATATCAGTTTTGACTATGGCAACTTCATATACATTACTGTATCTGAGCCAAGCTGGCAGCCTAAAGGTTAAATTAAGTTTCGATGAATATGTATAACCACATCATGCAGTATCAACTATCAATAAAAATAATCAAATGAAAACATACCTTGAACACAGATACATTATAACCCTCATAATTAATAATGTAATTAATAATGTAACGTTCAGATAACAATAATACTCAAAAATGTATTTAAAAACGTAGTAAGACTACTACAAAATTAGAATGCAAATCTGGCAAGAATTTCCTCAATAAGGTACGTAAAAAAACTAATTTATTATATAAAATACAATACTTACATTTACAATTTACTTACATTAAACTGCTACCTGTTCTATAAATAAAAGTTATTATTAGTTCCAATAATGCTTTATTTCTATATTATTGTAAATATGAGAAAAACAAACCATTTGATTCTAAAAATAATTCTTTTCACTATATGATAATTATATACTATGAAAACGCTTATTGATCATTAATATCAACTAAATTGAGCTTTAAATCAAGGTCAATCCAACACGTCCACGAATCAAGTCCCTAATTAAAGAAAATCCAGCACAAAATTGCGGCCAATCAAGGCCAATCGAACCCGAAGTCGAGTCCCCAATCGAGACCGAAGCCGAGTCCCAGATCGAGGCCCATTCAGCTCGCCATCGAGGCCGATCCATCAGCTTGAAATCGAGAGCTAGCGAGTGTCCGATCGAGTCCCCGATCGACGCTATTCCAGCCCGAAATGGAGGCCAATCGATCTCGAATTCGAAACTGATCCAGGTCGAAATCGAGGCCCCGATCGAGTCCGTACCCACTTGAAATCGAGTCCCCAATCCATACCGATTCAGTTCAAAATCGAGGCACTGATTGAGTTCTATCCCACTCGAAATCGAATCCCCGATCGAGTCCGATCCAGCCCAAAATCGAGGCCAATCAAGCTCGAAATCGAGGCTGATCCAGGTCGAAATCGAGGATATTGCAGCTTGAAATCGAGGCCGAACGAACGTGAAATCGAGTTCCCGATTGACGCCCATCCAGTGCAAAATTGAGGCTATTCTAGCTCAAAATCGAGGCTGATCAAGGTCGAAATCGAGGCCGAAGCCACCCGATATCGAGGCCAATCGAGCTCAAAATCGAGGCCGATCCAGGTCAAAATCGAGGCCCATCGAGCTCGAAATCGAGCCCGATCCAGCTCGAAATCGAGGCCAATCGAGCTCGAAGTCGAGTCCCATCCAGCTCAAAATCGAGGCCGATCCAGCCCGAAATCGAGCCAATCGAGCTCGAAATCGAGTCCGATCTACAGCCCGAAGTCGAGGCCTATCGAGCTCAAAATCGAGGCCGATCCAGGTCGAAATCGAGGCCCATTGAGCTCGAAATCGAGCCCGATCCAGGTCGAAATCGAGACACCAGTCGAGGTGGATTCAGCTCGAAATCGAGGCCAAAAATCGAGTCAAATCGAGGCAAAATCGAGTCGAATCCAGCTCGAAATCCAGCTCGAAATCGAGCTGGATATCCACCTCGATTTTTTCAACAGGGAAACTATATCGTCGGCATATGCTAACGACCACACTCTTTTCTTCCCAACGTTTATCCCCCCTATTTTTCTTTCTTTGAAATCTTTTTCTAATCCAGCTATATATAAACAGAAGAGTATTGGACTCAGACCACACCCCTGCCTCAATCCTTTAGTCGTCCAAAATTCTTGCGATTAGCAGTTTGTAGCCCTTACTTTAACTTTTGTTTCCTCATATATACCTTTCAGTCTTTCTACTATGTAATCACTTATTCCACTTTCTTTCAATAATGACCACAATGTTTCTCTCTCCACTGTATCAAAAGCGGCTTCCAAGTCAATGAACATCGCATACACAGGTTTTTTTCTTTCCTTTTCTCTCTGTACTATGTAATTCAAGATGTATATGTTGTCAATTGTCGATCGTCCCTTTCTGAATCCTGCTTGTCCTTCAGACAATAAATTCTTTTCTTCCACTTCTTTTTTTAACCTTTGCCTAAGTACCTCTGTATAGAGTTTGTAAGCCGTTGATAGAAGAAATATCCCTCTATAGTTTTTAGCCTCGTTAACGTTGCCTTTTTTGTACAGCGGTACTATAATAGCTGTTTTCCAATCATCTGGAATGTTTTCACCATCCCAAATTTTTCCTATTATACATATTATTCTTCCAATTAAGTCATCTCCTCCGAATATCCACACTTCATTTGGTATTTGATCTATTCCTGCTGCTTTTTTCTTTTTCATGCTCTTTTTATCTCTCTTTCTGTTATTCTCTGTTCGTCATTTAATTCATTTTCTCTTTCTCTTTTTTCACCAGTCTTTTTTTCATCCGTTCCTTCCAGTAAAGTTTTAAAGTGATTTTTCCAGGTTTTATCATCGATATTATTTTCCATTTTTTCTCTTTTTTTTCTTGATTTATTTAAGAATTTCTATATTTCACTTTCGCTTTTTATGTCTTTTAATTCCTCTTCTTCTTTTTTACAAAATTCTTTTTCTTTTTCCCTACACAAGTTTTTCCATGCTTTCCTTTTCCTTATGTATACTTCTTTATTTATCTTGCCTTTTTTCCAATCTTGTAGTGCCAGTTTTAACTTTTCTTTTTTCCGTTGCACAATTTTTGTCCCATCAACGTTTCATACCTATTTTCGAGGTTTTTATCTTTATAGTCTTTTTGTTTACCGCGTCTTGTATAATTGTTTTTACATGCTTCCAAATTGTTTCTATCGTATCACTTTTCCTCATTTCTTCCTCGTTATGCATCGTTTTTTCTTTAAACTTTTGCCTATCTTCCTCGTTCCATGTAATTATTTCTTTTGTCATATCCTGTTTTTGTGTTCGTTCCACCTCGCTCTCAACTGTTTCCATTTTTTCATAGTAGACTTCCAGATTTAGCGGGGCGTGATCCGAGTCAATCGTCTCCCCTACCCTGAAGTTTATCTCTTTTTCCCACATTTTATCATTTACAATTACATAGTCTATGACTGAGCTCCCACTTGCACCTAAAAATGTAAAATCCCCCTCTTTATCTCCTTCAGTTAGTCTATTTAATATTACCCACCCTTTATTTTCTATAAACTCTAACGTCTGTTTACCTCCATTACTAATTGTCTTATCTTTGCTTTTTCTTTGTTTATCAGTTCCATCTTTGATTTTGCCCCCTTCTCCTATTCTTATATTAAAATCACCGCTTATTATTATTTTATTTTCTTCCATAAAATCAACCTCATCTAATTTTTCCCACATTTTATTTATATTTCCACTATTATAAATTGACCATATTGTTGTTTTTTTCCGTTCTCCCAAAACGTTACCTTTCCGAGTAGCTGAGAAGCGCAACCTCAACAGTGAGATGAGACGAATGTGTTCGGAGATGAGAGGATGCATTCGTGTAGGACGAGAGGTGTTAAAGGAAATGAAAGAGGTAAGAGATGAGTTTTATGATAAGAATGAAAATGATTTTGAACAAATTGCACATAATTCGACCGAAAATTCGGGGCATGACGTTATATCGAAAGCGGATATAATAAAATTAATTAGATCAGAAGTAGAGAAAGAAAATAATTCGGAAACTAAAATTTTTAATAAATCGAATGACATGAGTGAGTTTAAAGACGCGATTAAATTACTGAATGTGAAAGATTCGAGTACAAAGAGAGATTATAAATTATCGGTACAAATGAAATACGAACTGTTTATTGATTACTTTACTTCGGAATTAATTGCCTTGGATTTAATGTACATTATTGATGAAGACTCTGAAAAGCGAGACGCGACGGAAAGAGAAATGTTAACGCGAGATCAGTTTAAAGTCAGAGACATTTTAATGAATCATATCGATCAAAATTATCATGCCAAATTAATTGATATTAAAGACCCGAAAGAGATGCTAGAAAAAATTAAGGAAATTAAGAGATGTGAATGTAGTTTATCGTCTGTTAACTTAAGGAAACAGTTGTATTCTTTGGTGTTCAAACGTAAAGAGAGAGTGTCAGTTTTCGTTGACAAATTTGATGAGATAATAAGAACACATAATAATATTCCTCATACTCAGCCGTTTGCTGAATCTGAGATTCGTGATGCCTTTTATAATGCAATAGTACGAGAAGTACCACAGATTCACGAACTTAATTTTGTGAACAAAAACGCGACGGGTAAGGATCTAAACTATAATCAATTAAAAACATTACTTTTACAGCATGAAGCGATGAGGAAGGGAAGCGGAGGTGCGACAGTGAGCACTAGTGTGGAGACTAGAGTAGCTCTGGCTGCCGCACAAATAGAAGGGATGCGTTGCTACGAGTGTCACGCATATGGGCATATTAGTCGTGACTGTCCCAGGAAAAACTCGGGATAAAAATTGTGCTACAATTGTAGGCAATTATCACGGGACCATAAGGCCGAGAATTGTCCAAATTCCAGCACAAGAGATGCGAGCAACGAGAGACGTGGAAGAGGACGCGGTATTATAAGGTATGCGAGATTTAAACAAGAGAATCGAACTCTTGGTTACAAAAGTCAATTTGGAAGTGATGAGAGAAATATGAGAGATGCGCAAACAAAATTCCAGAGGCGAGCTTACATAGTTAGTTTATATTTATAATATATATTAAATATTCCAAAGTCCCGTGACTTATAAGGAATAAAGAAGCGTTCACTCGGAATCTAGCTAAGCCAGACCGTGAAGAAAGAGCTCGGACTTTTAGTTATTGACATGCGCACACACACAAACACTATTACAGAAAATTTCCTAATTCCTTTGAAAACCTTGCAGCTCCTTAAAAATCCTTTTAGCACCTTGGTAGTCCTTCTAGCTCTTTGAAAGTCTAGATTTGAAGATGATGACCAGCTATGTATAACGCCGAGCTGTACCAAGTCCGTATATTATTGTACTCGAGCTTCTACCAGTAAGCCGCACTTAAAATAGATATTAAAAGCAAGAACAAATTCGACATTAATTTGAGTTGATATAAGGAACAATTACTGCTTGTTTGTTTTTCAAGCTGTTCCTGTATACGTTATTAATGTCGAGCTTTCAGAATGGCATGTTGATTGTAAGGTGCGAGAAGGAGAGAGAGAGAAAGAGAGAAGTTGCGCTATACACAGTATACGCGCGTCGGATCGGCCGAGTCAAGCGGACGAGATGGGACTGTTGTGTCAAGCGCATGCGCGCGGACTCGCTGCTCGGCTCAACACGACGAACTCGGTGATTCCGAGTCGGGCCGTTGAACGAGACGTACAACCGAAAATTATAATTAGTTATTACCGAGAGTGGTTACTTTTTATTTAATTGTTTCTTGTCGAGCATCTGCAGGTGAGAATTCCTGCCTCAATTCCCTGTTTTCCAGCTTCCCGTGCAAGCTGTGATTTGTGCGTGTGTGTGCGGTAATCGCGTGTGATACATATCTAAATTTTGCCGCGTGAACGCGGCTGGCGACCGTGACTAGTTTATTCGTTTATTTATTGTATTCTTATTAATTTATTAGTATTAAAGTTTCTAGCTCGAATAAAAGTGTTGTTATTTTATTGTATGGGAGCCGTTCACCCTGATCCCCAGTGAACGTGTTTTAGATTTTAACATTAAATAATGTGATTTGCGCGGAATCATTGTCGGAAAATTTGCTATCTTTAGGAAAATTTGTAGACAAGAGACTAGGCATTTATTTGGATAATAAGAAAGTAGAGATATTTGATCCCATTCCGAAATAAACTTTTCTGACTGGAATATACGAGAAACCATACTGGTTGGTTGAAGTCGAAATAGAAAAGCGAAGCGATAGTTTAAAATCAAGTTCGGAAAAATTCAATTGTATACCAATTGCGTACCTTCTAACCAGAAGCAAAATTAAACAGACTCCTGATGTAAAATTAAATGAAATCCAAGAAATCGAATCCCAGTCAGAAATTAAGAATAAAAGTGACGTGCTGAAAAGTCGGTTTAAGCTTTGAAACAACAGTGACAGATAGAAAATTGCATAACCGTAACGAAATAACTATAAACCCTGATGAAAAAAAAATGAGATGTGAAAAAGAAATTGATAGCGACACAGATTTACCTGTCCAATCGAATAAGTCAATGTCATGGCATGTGAGAATGGGTCATGCTTTTTTAAATTATCTGAGAAACTTGCAGAAGAGATTTCCTGATTTTAAGAAATTGAGTGATGTGAAATTTGATAGTTCCGTGCTTGAATGCGAAGTGTGTAGAATGACTAAAATAAACAGATTGCCTTTCAATGAGACGAGGATGAGAGCATCTGCTTAATTACAAATAATTCATTCGGACATAATGGGCCCGATAACTCCGAAATGACACCCAAAGGGATATCGCTTTATTTGTGTATTTGTAGATGATTCTTCCCGATTAGCTCAGGCATATCCCATGAAATTTAAAAATGATACAGGATCGTGTCTTGATCACTTTGTTAAAACTTCGAGAAATTTACTTGGACGAGACGCGAAAGTCTGTTATATAAGATCAGATCAGGGCACAGAATTTACGGGAGGCGATACAATTAAAGTACTCGAAAAACTCGGAGCTGAACTGTAGTTGGCATGTCCTGATACTCCTCAGCACAATGGAGTGGCTGAGAGATTCAATCAGACTATTCAGAAGAAAGTAAGAGCGCTAATGTTTGATTCTAAATTTCCAGAAAATATGTGGGACTTGGTTTTGGGTGCTGCTGTTTATGCTTACAATAGAACTCCGCACAAGTCAAATGAGATGGTTTCTCCTTTGGAAAAATTCAACCCAAATTATATCGTGAATTTAAAACAATTTAGGCGTTTCGGTTGCATGGCTTATGTAAATAAGAGAAAAATAGATCCTAAGTTTAGACAGATTGCAATCCCAAGTTTTCTTGTGGATACAAAGCCACCGGTTATGTCTTGTTCAAACCAGATGAGAATAGAGTTTATGAAAGTCGAGATGTGAGATTTAATGAAAAAATTGTTTTTGGTGACAGATTCACAAAAAATCAAATACAAGACTGGGACAATAATTTTGAAAAGGTAAACAACGAGAAGTGGTTCTTGAATTATGAGAAAGATGTGTCGAGAGAATCTGAGGAAATAATAAGAAAGGAGGGAGTATAAAAGAGAAAGAGAGGTCGCCCGAGGAAATTACAAGCGAAAGAAAGCGAAATAGAAAAAGAACAAATATTAAGTAATCCAAAATATCATGCACTGCTAGCAAAATTAACTGTGACCCACAATCATATAGAGAGGCGATGAATTCAAAAGACAAAGAAAATTGGTTGTCTGCAATTCAGAGTGAATTGGACTCAATGAACAAAAATGAAGTATGGGAGCTGGTAGAACGATCTGAAATTATGAGAGGCGAAAATAAACCGAATATAATAGATTCTAGGTAGATCTTGAAGAAAAAGATGGAAAAAGAAGGGACGTGTAAATATAAAGCGAGACTTGTTATAAGAGGTTTTAAGGATAAAAATGAATATGCTTTGGTTGAAACATACGCACCTGTTTCGAGATTAACCTTGATAAGATCGGTTCTAGCTATCATTAATAAATATGATTTGGTCGTATATCAAATGGACGTGAAAACCGCTTTCTTGAACGGAACTATAAGCAAAGAGATATACATGGAATTGCCAGAAGGCATGAATGTGACGTGCAAAGAGAAGCGAGAAAAGGTCTGTAAATTGAAAAAAGCGTTGTGTGGTTTAAAAATCAGTCCGAAACGTTGGAATGAAAAGTTTACGGAAGCTGCTAATAAAATAGGTATACACACTCATGATAGCGAACCATGTTTATTTACTTGGCGAGAGGGGAATAAATTCTTGTTTTTGGTTTTATATGTTGATGATATGTTAATTGCTAGCAACGATAAAGTCCGACTAAGCGAGGTGAAAACTAAATTAAAATCAGAATTTGAAATGACTGATCTGGGAGAACCGAAGTGCTTTCTAGGAATTAAGATTTTACGGGATAGAGTGAATAAAACGTTGACATTGTCACAAGAAAGCTATATATTAAAATTGTTAAAGAGATTTGGGTTTGGTGAGATGCATCCGCAAAGGACTCCGATGATTACAAACCAGATAGCAAATCGTAAAAGACGCGATCGCGAAGAGAATGAGATAGAATCGGAATACAAAAGTGACGAATTCAAACTGAATGTTCCCTATAGAGAAGCCACGGTTCATTATTGTATTTAGCAAATGTGACGGGTCTTGATATCACTTATGCAGTGAATATTGTCAGTAGGCATCAAACAAATCCGAATGAGGACGATTGGGAAATGATAAAAAGGATTTTTCGATATTTAAAGGGAAGTGCGTCCTTGGGTCTAAAATATACTGGTAATACTGATGATATTCAGACTTATTCAGATGCAAGTTTTGCCGATTGTAGAAATAGTTGAGAACTAGTGATTTTGTAATTAAATTGTTTGGAGATGCGGTGTCTTGAAAGACACACAAGCAATTATATGTCACATTATCTAACTGTTAAGCTGAGTATATAGCAATGAGCAAGGCGTGTCAATATGAAATTTCGTTGTCAAATGCTCTCAAATTGATTCTAATTGATGACTGTAAACCTATGATTCTGTGGTGCGACAATTAGGCGGCTAGTGCAGTCACCCAAATAACAGGTAGCAATAAGTTGCTACATATGATTGAAATTAAAGAACATTATGTATGAGAAAGTGTTAAAATGGGTTTTGTTAAAGTGATGTGGGTTAAGTCAAAAGAACAGCTTGCTGATATATTTACGAAGCCGTTGGCTTTTGGTTTACATAATAAACTAACTTTCAAGATAATGAATGGAAAAAGAGATGCGTATATATATTATGCTTAATATGTGTGATTTGTATTTCTTTTAGGAAACAGTAAGTGATTGCAGGTCCGATCGGGAGGGAGTGATGGAGTTGCGATCGGCCATTAGGTCGAGTTCCCCCTCCACTCATTATACCGTTGCGACACACGGTGTTAGTCGGAGGACTCTCTCTCTGCTCGGCTACCGATTCGTACAGATCTTACACACGGTGCACTCGCGAATTGCTTATTTACAGTTTATATTTTTATATATCAATAAAATAACTAAGAAGTGAATTGTAAACCAGAGACGAGTTTTATTGCTGCCACCACCTATAATCCATCAGTTTTAAACCCGAACTAACAGACGATAACACAACCTATTTTTCGGCAGAAAATGCAACAATTAAAATGCAAAAACTTCAGAACAACAAATGAAACCTGACAATGTCAGATTTACTACAAGCACACCAATTTTACCGAATAACTATAATAATATTAATTTAGTGTCGGAGAGATTGCCAAGATTAAATTCGTATTTAACAAACTCACCTTAGGACAAGTGAGGCCCCTTTCTATAAAAGACGGACTTGAATTAATTCCAAAATATAATGGGGTAAATATTCCATTAAGTCAATTTATTGACAGATGTAGGGAAGCGTGCAACATAATACATGAACAATATGAACCGGATATCGCGATATTAATTAAAATGAGATTATATGGAGAAGCATTGAAAAGTGTAGTAAAAAAAGGTTTGAATCGATTGAAGATATTGCAATTCTTTTTATAGTATTTTTGGCCTGCGAAATCTTATCATCAATTACACGGTGAATTAGCTAATGTTTTTTCAAACAGGGTTAGATCCATCAGCTAACCCCGTTGAAAAACTTCCTATTGATCCAGTATTGATTCTGTGATTAAATCATTATGGAATTAATAAATAATAGCTACTTATATTGATCAAAATCAATACTAACTCGGTAGTAAGTTCTCACCAAAACGCATAACTGATTTCTTACTGAATTAGTACAAAATCAGTAATGAATCAATGTTGTATGTGCCCTTAAAAATCCAGTATTCACTCAATTCAGAATCAGTGTCAAATCAATACCCAGTTAAAAAAATTCACGCTGATTCAGTACTGATTTCTCTAAAAAATAAATAAAATAAATTTTTTTAGATAATTCTCTAAAAAAAATTAGTTAAAAACAAATAAAATTGTCAAAAAACATAAAATAATTAAAAAAAAGTATTACACATTTTTCTGTTTATGTTAGTTATTCACCCATCCAGTTATTAAACGCGGTCAATGCTGCTTAACTTTCATTATCTATCATTTCTCAGTCTATTCTCAATGCTACATTCACAAACAGTTACAAAGATAATAAAAACATATTTGTAGACATTCCAAAAAACCCAATTAGAATTTATTTTAATGGTATTAATTTTAATGGAATAAACATATTTTTAAAAATATGGACAATTTCATAAAAGTTAAAATTTTAATGTACATATCGGTACCATATTAGAAGAACAATATATATTTAGTAATATATTGCAGCAATTTCATATTAATTGTAACTAGGCTTTTTGAAACGTCTACAAATATGTTTTCATTATCTTGTTGTAACTGTTGTGAATGTAGCAGATAAAGATAGTAAATCATGTAATAGAAAATACTAAAATCAGTATGAAAGTAATATTCATTCATTTGTACGATATTAATTTCTCCATAATGTATCAAAACGTAAATATCTCTATTTTATTGATTAAAAATAAAATACAAAAAATAATTTTAAACCAATAAAAAAGAGATATTTACGTTTTAATACATATGGAGATATAATACATTGGCAATTAATATGCACAAACGAGTATTATTATTAATATTATATTGTTTATTTATTGATGTAAGATACGCCAGGGCTAACAATTATGAAATAAATTTTGTGTAGTATACTTTTTGAGTAAATGTACTAAATTTTTCAGCAGAAAACTTGATCATTTCATTTTGATTTCAGTATTTCCTGTTGCAGTAAGTTTGTATAAAGTAAGATAAGAATTGCTAAAGTGTAATCGAAATTGCATCATACTTTCGAATTTTTACACCTTTGTAGAAGGTCTTTTTGATATTTAACAATTGGATTACTGAAATATATGTACTTGAAATGTTAAATAATATAATCTTAAAGAGATGTTATTACATCTATACTGATTTTAGTATTTTCTATTGCATGATTTACTATCTTCTATCTGCTACATTCACAAACAGTTACAATAAGATAATGAAAACATATTTATAGACGTTTCATACATCACAGATAACCACAAACTACAAGTAACATAAGAAATACGAATACTCAGATTAATTCTCGATAATCAACTTACGTGGAAATCACACATAAACTCAGTTAAAGTCCAATGCCAACAAAAAATAAATATGATAAAAATACTAGGATCTAAAAACTGGGGAGCAGATCAAGAAGTTTTATCAAAAACCTACCAAGCACTAATTCTATCTAAAATAGACTATGGGTGCATTATATACAGTTCTGCCAAATCACGAACACTAGACACACTAAACACCATTCATAACACCGGAGCAAGACTAACAACAGGAGCTTTCCGTACCAGTCCTATACAAAATATACTAGCAGAAGCAAACTTCCTACCACTTGACCTAAGAAGAAAAATGCTATGTCTAAACTATGCCTTCTCTTTAGCATGCAATCCAACAATCGAGGTAAGTTAAATAATTTTTCGAGAAACGAAGCATGACAAATACGAAAAAAATAATTCATACCCACACTCACTAAAAACACGGATACACAAATATCTTCAAGAAACAGGACTTAATATACCCACGTATCCGAAAAATAATTTAACTCTAATACCTCCATATATGGGCTCTGACTCGTCAAAAAGTTTTTAAGATTGACGTACAAAAAACGAAATAAACAAAACCGCGATTAAAAATAGTTTTCTAGATCACACAAACATGTACCCAGACTACACTCATATATACACAGTGCCGCCAAAATTCAAGAAAACACAGGATGTGCAATATTAACACAAAACACAGAATATGTCTTTAAACTTCCTAATAACACCTCGGTTTTTAACGGCGAAGCATTCGCAATACTAAAGGCACTTGAATACGCGGATAAAAACAAACTAAATAAAACCATTATCTTTTCCGACTCATACAGCGTAGTACAAGCTGTCCAAAACCACGATAATGAAAACGGTATTGTACAAAAACTTGTAATGAAATATAATGAAATCAGCATGCAAAATAAAGAAATAATCACTAGTTGGGTCCTAGCACACGTAGGGATCACGGACAACGAAAAAGTCGACAAACTAGCAAAAAAGGCAGCTTTATCTAATAATATAATTGAAATAGACGAAAGAACAAACCGTAAACAGTAGAAAAAATATGTAAAAATGCAATCTATAATCTATGGGATACTAGATGACAAAATTGTAACACCTCCAGACCCTCAAACTGCAGGAAAAATATATACAAAACAAACCCAGCTAAAGAGTTCGATAGAAAAAATCAAGTTGTCATGAACAGATTAAGGATCGGACACACTAACATAAGCCACCTTCATTATATCACTAAGGAAGAACAAGAAAATTGTAAGGAATGCAACTCTAAAATCACCATTAATCATATTGTCAAAGACTGCAAATTATACACAGAGTATCGAAGAAAACACCTTCTATCTACCAATTTATATGATTGTGTTAAAAATGTTTCTGAATGTAAAAAAACAAAACAATTCTTAAAAGATATAAATTTGTATAACCGCATATAAACATAGACTGTCAAACGAATTATATAAATAAACACATTATTACTGTAAAGCGATAATATGACACTGTAAAATTTCTTATTTTCTAATAAAACTGTATATGTAGTCGCAAATGGCCATACTAGGTTGAAGCGACTTTAAATAAATAAATGAAAAAAAAAAGTAATTCTCAATGTTACGTAAACTACATCATTGTATACGAAAAATTCATCAAATTTTTAAATAAACTTACCATCGATTTAATCTAACCCTACTAGCACACAACATTGTGGCAACGTTGTGGCAACGTTGTTTTCACAACGTTACAACGTTGTTATAAAAGTTGTTAAAACGTTGGAGCAACGTTGCTACAACGTGGGATATGTCCGCTAAGATTTTTGTAAGTTGCCGCGATAGGTGGAAATAACGTTGTAACAATGTTTGAGCAACGTTGAAAATGCCTTTTACAAATGTATTTTATATAAAAATTTAAAATAGGTCCTGGGCAAGTTAAAAAATACATTTTTAAATGCACAAAATTTTAATTAATAAAAGAAAAATAAAAAAAAATATTTCCCATCCGCGGGAATTGAACCTCGGATCTTCAGCTTTGAAGGCTTGCTCTCTACCAACTGAGCTATTTTGTTGTTCCTGTCATTAAATTAACTTTAGGTTATTAATTTCGGAGCATATTTTGATAGTAGTTTATAACCAAAAGTCAATTTAATGACGGAAACAACATAATAGCTCAGTTGATAGAGAGTAAGCCTCCGGATCTAAAGATCCGAGGTTCAATTCCCGCGGCTTGAAAATTTTTTTTTATTTTTTTTTATTAATTAAAAGTTTGTGCATTTAAAAATGTATTTTTTCGCTTGCCCAGGAGATTTTTTTAATTTTTATATGAAATACATTTTTAAAAGGCATTTTCAACGTTGCTCAAACGTTGTCACAATGTTATTTCCACATATCGCGGCAACTTAATACATCTTAGCGGACATATCCCACGTTGTAGCAACGTTGCTTTAACGTTTCAACAACTTTTATAACAACGGTGTAACGTTGTCAAAACAACATTTACGACGTTGCTACAACGTTGTGTGCTAGTAGGGAAATTACAATGTAATGTAATATACAAAAAATTATTTTTTAAAAACTATTTAGTAAAATAATTTATAGTACTAGTAATTAAATAAATATTACAATTATATAATTTGTTGGGAGAAATCCGTAATAATTAATAGAAGAATGATTATTTTTACTATTTATATCATTAACAATTTTTGTTATTCCCAATAATTAATTCTAATATTATTAGTTACATTAATACCTGATAAACTTTATATAATTCATAATTGATCGATTCATATTAATAAATTATTAATTATAACATAATTCCAATTAGAATTTAAAATACTACATGTACTAGGATGACAAATATTAGAAGTTCAAATAGATATAACGATTTGTTTTTACAATTTTCGATATATTGTTTACTTATACATATCCCCATTGAAAAATCTCACTGGAGATCTCAGATCATATCCCAGGTAAGATGTCATACCAAAAACTCATTTCAGCAATTTTTCGTTCATTACACGTTTTAAACCTTCTTATGTCGATTGAGAACTTATTTAAGTGGGTATCATACTCAATTGTAAATACAAATTTCGCACCAGAAAATAGCAGACGAAAAAACAACTAATTTACTTATAACAATTAATAAAAACAAATCTACGCAAAAACAGGAGTTAGTTGCCCTTCGTTATGTAATTATCATTTTACAAAGCTTCAAGTTATTATAACAATATGTCGCCGAGAAAACCTTGATAAATGCAATATTCTTATAATTTCTTGTATGAAACATAAAGTTCAACCCTTCAGACATTCTCGAAATTTCAATGAAAACAGCTTCAGCCCGGATTCGAACCGGGACCTAGCTCTCACTCTCGCACTCTATATTACTCTAACTTTCGTTTTCTCTCTCTCTCTCATTCTCTCTATCTCTCATTCTCTCTATCTCTCATTCTCTCTATCTCTCATTCTCTCTATCCCTCATTCTCTCTATCTCTCATTCTCTCTATCCCTCATTCTCTCTATCCCTCATTCTCTCTATCTCTCATTCTCTCTATCCCTCATTCTCTGTATCTCTCACTCTCTCTATCCCTCACTCTCTCTATCTCTCATTCTCTCTATCTCTCATTCTCTCTATCTCTCATTCTCTCTATCTCTCATTCTCTCATTCTCTCTCTCTCTCTCTCTCTCTCTCTCTCTCTCTCTCTCTCTCTCTCTCTCATTCACTCTCTCACTCTCTCTCTACCTCTCATTCTCTCTCTCTCTCTCTCTCGCTTTGTACCTCTCGTTCTCTGTCTCTATTTCTCATACTCTCTCTCATTCTCTCATTCTCTGTCTCTATCTCTCATACTCTCTCTCATTCTCTCATTCTCTTTATCTCTCATTCTCTATCTCTCTCTCTCTCTCTCTCTCTTTTTTTGGCTCTCTCTCTCCCTCGGTAAGTAAACAGACGTATTATTTTGACTGCTCTTTCTACTTATCTGTTTACTCTTTATTTTAATGCTTGTTGGGAGAGATATTATTTTGCAGGATTTCTGATACCTGGGAGCTCACTTTGGCGCAATTACTTTGTAGTTTTTTATGCTGTGAGCAACTCAGGATCTAATTTAAACTGTGCATTATTTATCGATACTTTTGATGGGTTGACTACCATCTCGTTCGAGGTCAGTATCCCGTCAGTGACGACTGGCGTGACATCAATCGCTTTCCTGGTGTGACGCTGCTGCTACTACTTCTTCCATGCTGGAAACCTGATCCTGACTGTATGGTGCCTAGTCAGTGCTGTTTATATTACCTCGTATCTAGTATAGTGACTGTTTTTACATCTATACGGGAAGTGTAGTAGTGCTAGTGCCTATACTCGAACAGTGTATTTTTGTATATTTACCGGTGATTTTTAAGGATTTGACTTTTGTGAACTTTCCGTTTTCGTTATCTGACACTTATTAGTTTATATTTCAATTAACTTACACTCTGTATTTTTAATTAATTTAGGTTAGGTAAAACATGTGCTTTTCTCCGAGTACTCTGGGTACGTGATTTCTAAGTTTACCGCTAGATGACGCCACACACACGATTTTCGCATTAAATTATCTGCTTTTAACAGTTATCTACTTTTAGCTTATAACCGAATTCAATATTGTGATTCTTATTGCGAGTATTATTATTACTATTATTGTTATTGTTATTGCAAATTAATTAACTAGTAGTCTTGTTATGAATAATAATGATAACGGTGCATAGTTGTTTATAGTGCATAGTATTTTTTCTTTTTTCTTTTCTGTACTGTTAGAGTGTTCTTGGCTCATTTGTACCTCTACTTTGTTCTGTGCTTTCTTCACTTCTAATGAACACCAGTTCCAAAACTGGTTTTACAAATTGTTGTAGATGTGCCAAGAATGTTTCTACATTTGTAAGAATTTGTAATGTGTGTGGTAAGCTTTTTCATCCGGGTTGCGTAAATATATATTTAAGAAATAAGCCTAGCGATATTTGTTGTCGTACTAATTTAAGTGACCCGATCTTAAAATCACAATTAATATCTTGCTCGAACAGTAAAACGAATTGTGATATATCGTCTGCAGCTCGCCATACTGCTTTTGATGCCGCGCGTGATTTGGATGGTGCTCTAAATTCTTCTTTTGGCAACTCGTCTTTTGTAAATCAGCTTGTCGCGATGGATTTACCTGATGATTGGGAATCTATGTCCCAGTCCCAGCAAACTGCCTTTCTTTACAAAAGCTCTAAAGCTGATAGCGATCTCATTAAAGACAAATTGGATAAGTTAGATAAAAACTTTGATTTATATAATGATCGTGTTACTGCATTAGAAACTGAAAATGCCGCTCTGCGTGCTGAAATCCAGCAACTAAAAGATTTGTATGTTAATGCGACACCTAGTACCCAAATTAAGGTTACAGGTATACCATCATTATGTCCGACACCCCTAAACGAATTATCCAGGAAAATATTATGTCTTTTAAAATTAGAGCATTTACTAAATGACATCCTTGAGATCCGCCCTTTTAATGTTTCTTCCAATAGTTCTACTAGAATCGCAGGTCCGTCGACTCAAAATGCTGGTAATCTGACGAAATCATTTGTAATTAGATTTAAATCTGCTGAAATTCGTAATTTTGTTTTGGAAGTAAAGCGTAAATTTGGTGTGATTACTTACGGTAATATTGTTGATAATTCGGGTATTTTAGCTAACAAACCTATTAATTTGTATGAGATGTTACCCCCATCTATCCATGAGTTGCGCTTGCTTACCAAAAGCAGGCTCGAACCGTTAGATTATAAGTACATCTGGACTCGTGAAGGCAAACTTTATGTCCGCAAAGACGATAAATCCGAGCGCATTCAAATTATCACTTTAGCTGATCTCGAGAAGTTATCTTGACTGCCTGCTAACCATATTTGTAACAAATCGAAATTTAGCTATAAATCGTCACTACGCGTTGCCCAAATAAATGCTAACTCTATAATGAATCATTTGGCTGATATTGAATTTCTTCTTAGCACTGAAAATATTGATATTTTGTCTATTTCAGAATCTTGGTTAACGCCAAATCGCCCAGATTCATCTTACACTATACCTAATTTTACTTTAGTTCGTAATGATCGTGGATTAACCTCGTCTACCGGTAAAAGGGAGTTTATCCAAGGAGGTGGTGTAGCATGTTACCTTCGTGATGGTATTGGATTTAAAATTTTAGAGGCTCCTCAGATTAATTCTATTAATGAAACTGAATATTTGATTTTGGAGTTATCTTTGACAAGTGCTAAAATTCTCTTCGCCTCTGTATATAGCAGGCCCAAGGGTAATGTTCTTACTAAATTTTTTAATGCTTTGCAAGATTGGTCACATCTGTACAAAAATGTCATTATTGCCGGTGACTTTAATTCAAATTTACTTGCCGATGATTACTATAGTAAGCACTTTAAAGATCTAATTACGGAAAACTTGTATTATTTAGTGCCTTTTGAAGCAACGCATCATAGAGATGATACCGACACATGGCTTGATGTTATTCTTGTTGATTCTAAAGAGAAAATAAGTTCATTGAAGCAGTCTCTCAGTCCCTTTATAAATGGACATGATTTTATTGTTATTGATTTTATTATTTCATCTCAGATTTCGGATTATAAGATTTATACTTTTCGTGACTTTAATAACTTTTCTCCTTCGTTATTTACTGCTTCTATTACTTCTGATTTGAATGCAGCATGTGTTACATCTTTTGAGTCCTACAATGTTGACTCCTATCTTGATCTTCTACGTTGTATCTTCATCACCAATCTTGACAAACATGCACCTATTACAACTAAACGGGTTCGCCAACGTTCTGCTCCTTGGCTTACCCCTACACTTAAATCTAAATGTAAATTGCGCGATCGGTTATATAAAAGAGCCAAAAGACTTCGTGATTCACTTTTACTCAATGAGTATAGGAATGTGCGGAAATCGCTTAAATTTGAGCTTAAGTTAGCACGTGATTCTTTTTATGAACGGTCATTTTCTAGTCTCTCAGATCAATCTCAATATTGGCGGTTACTCAGTAAATTAGGGATTACTAGAGACACATCGAATTCTCCATTAAAGTTTTTCACAGCTGATGAACTTATTCAGCACTATTCGTCTGTCAATAGTCGTCACCCGTGCTGCACTTCCGACCAGTTGCAGGAGATCTTGAGCTTGCTTCCTACCCAGAACTATCCACTTTTCTCATTTAAACCTATTTCTGCTGATGAAGTCAGAAAAGCTCTTTCTTCCTGCCTTCCTAAGGCGAGAAGTCGTAGTTTAGATGGTCTTTCCTTATCTTATTTTCAGAATGTTTTTGATGTTATTACCCAGCCACTAACTGTTTTATTCAACCTCTCTTTATCGACTAATAGATATCCTCTTATTTGGAAGGCAGCAACGATCATTCCTCTTAATAAAATATCTAAACCGTTGTCACCTTCTGACACTAGACCTATTGCAAATTTACCTCACTTTGCTAAGGTGTTTGATAGGTTGGTAACTCAGCAAATCACCTCCCACTTAGAGTCTAATAGCATTTTATCACCGTATCAATCTGGGTTTCGTAGTTCCTTTAGTACTCAAACTACCTTGCTGAAGCTTACTGAAGATATACGGTTGGGTATTGATCAGGGATTGATTACTCTCCTTATCCTTTTCGACTTTAAGAAAGCATTTGATACGCTAAATCACTGTGAACTCTTACGCATGCTCAAAAATCTGAATTTTGATGATAATGTAATAGAGTGGTTTCATTCGTATCTTACTGGGCGTACTCAGGCCGTCGTTGACCAAAAAGGCGTTCTTTCTCAGTTTGTCAATACTACTTCAGGTGTACCCCAGGGATCGACACCTGGTCCTATTATTTTTCTTATTTTTATTAACTCGATTCTGGATGAGTTGACTTGCACTAAGGGTCTTTTGTTTGCGGACGATTTACAGTTATATTTACATGTCAAGCCTTGTGATTGTGCCATAGCTATTGATAAGATTATACACGATGGGTCTAGGATAGCAAATTGGGCTCAAAATTATGGTTTAGATCTAAATTTTTCTAAAACCAAAGCAATGTTTATAGGATCACCCCAACAACTTAGGTGTATTAGACGTGATCAGCTACCGCCTATCGTCATTGATGGTCATACTATTGACCTAGTTAGTTGTACGCGAAACTTAGGTGTAATATTTAATGAAAATCTCCAATGGAATTCTCAGGTCTCGAATGTAGTTACTCGTGTGCATGGTGTATTGCACAAGTTGCTAAACAAGGGAAATTTCCTGCCTTATAATGTTAGGAAAATGTTAGTTACGGCTCTAATATTGCCCCATTTCGACTATGCCTCTGTTGTGTACAATGATTTGCCCGATTATCTTAATGTTAAGCTTCAACGATTACTTAACACATGTGTTAGGTACGTTTTTCGTCTCAGAAAGGATGCTAGGTTAATGCCATTTTACTCTAAACTTAAATGGCTATCGGTAAATTCTAGGCGGCAATATTTCTTAGGTATCCTAGTATATCAGATTCTTACCACTCTGAAACCTGATTATTTGTATGCATTATTACCTCCGCCAAGGAGTGAATTACGCCGTTCTGAACGCACTAAATATTCATGTTTTGAGCGTCCTATCCCAAATACGAGTACCTACCAACATTCGTTTACCATTAAGGCGATGGATCTGTGGGATTCGTTACAAACGGAGATTAGACTAAGCCCTAGTGTAGCTATTTTTAAGAATCGTTTATATGCGCAATTACTAATGTCTAGCTTAAATTCTCTTTAATAATTCTGAATATTTCTGTATATTTGCCTTTAGCCTGCGTTATTGTTAGTTTTATATTAGCGTTGTAATTATTAGTATGTATTATTACCATTGTACAAATTTCTTTCTTGCCTTAAGGTTAAATCTTAACCTAGGCATCAATAAATTGTTTTTCAATCAATCAATCTCTCTCGACCTCTCATTCTCTCTCTCACTCTCTCTCTCTCTACCTCTCATTCTCTCTCTCTCTCTCTCTCTCTCTCTCTCTCGCTTTGTACCACTCGTTCTCTGTCTCTATCTCTCATACTCTCTCTCATTCTCTAACTCTATCACTCTCTCTATCTCTCATTCTCGCTCTATCTCTCCCTCACAAGTCAGACGGACGGACATTATAATTTATCGTTTTTTTTTAATATCACTTAGTAATTATAATAATAATTTTTTTGTCAGTCATATGAAGCATTAACTTATGTAACACATATTTATCATAAAATAGATATGTTTTAAGTATTTTTCGCATGACTTGGGAAGTTTTTACAAAATCGCTCAAAAAGATAACTTTCATATAATGTAGATAGATGTAGATTTAATATTGTTATATGTCAAACGCAGAGAGCAATAAATAATGAATTCAAATTATAGTTATGAAATATAGATGTTTATTTTATCATCACGCAGAATTTATTTCAAAAGAAAGTTACTCTATCTTGGTGAATAAACCACACTTTTAATTAGATGGCTAACTTACTTTCACTGACTCACTCTCTCTGATTCTCACTATCTCTCTCTCTCTCTCTCTCTCTCTCTCTCTCTCTCTCTCTCTCTCTCTCTCTCTCTCTCTCTCTCTCTCTCTCTCTCTCTCTCTCTCTCTCTCTCTCTCTCTCTCTCTCTCTCTCGTATGAATGTGAGGTTAAGTCGCTCGGGATCACGATTACTCCATCTCTTGATTGGGCAAGGCAAGTGTCATCTATTTCGAGTCGTGTGCATGGTGTTTTGCACTCATTACGATACTATAGAAAAACCTTATCACGTGGTCTCAGAAAAAAAACTGGTAGAGGCACTTGTCTTTCCTCATTTTGATTATGCGTGTGCGGTCTACAACGATGTTGACCAGACCAGAAATCTAAAGTTGCAAAGACTATTGAATGCTTGTGTACGGTTCGTGTGGGGGGACATACCGAGGAGAGAGCACGTCACTCCGTATAGGTTAGGTTTCAGGTGGTTATCAGACCCTACCCCAGCCCGACGACCCTTCGAAATATAATAAAAAAAAATGCTGATCGACGTATTTTTAATTGTACTTTTCAACAAAAAAAAATTTTCAAGTGTACCCCCGTAGTTTTTTAGAAAAAAAATCCTAAAGTACTAGAATATTAATCCGCCAATAGCTCCTTTTAAAGTGGTTTTAACGTTAAAGGAAAGGTGCAGAAAAATTGTACCTTTTTTATACTTAATTGTACCACCGTTACTTTTGCGAAATAATATAATACAATAAATAAAAAATCAAAAAAATTGTACTGACATAATGCAAATATATTTCCAGTCACCGCGCATGCGCGGTCACCGGAAATACGAGAAACGCATGCATAGGAGCTTTTTTATGGCGCGTTATTTAAAAGTCATGAATAGATCAAAAAATGCTCGAAAGATGTTATAAAAAATAGTCAACGATGTATATTCATTTATCTTTCATAGACTTTACAGAAAATTTAATTGTACCACCTGAGGTTTTGAGAAAAAAAAAGTTATTGTCAGGTTACAGGTGGAAACGTTGGAAGCAGCGTGTGCAACAGCTGTTTAACAATAAAAAGACAAATTAAATATTCTTTTTTATTTGTTCTTAATTGTACCATCATTAGTTTGTTGGTTTACACATTAAATTTCAGCAGAGATAATTAAATAATAACCAGAGGGCAAGCATGGGCATCGCGCATGCGCAGTTGTGGCGTACGAAAAGGCGGGTGATTTAAAATTCAAAGAAACGTGAAAGTTGGTATAATGATTCTGAAAAAAATAGTTAACGATGTATTTTTATTTATATTTAATAAACTTTACAGAAAAATTAATTGCACCACCTGAGATTTTGAGAAAAAAAAAGTTATTGTCAGGTTACAGGTGGAAACGTTGAAAGCAGCGTGCACAACAGCTTTTTAACAATTAACAGACGTATTAAATATTCTTTTTCATTTATTCTTAATTGTACCATCATTAGTTTGTTGGTTTACACATTAAATTTGAGCAAAAATAATTAAATAATTACCAGCGGGCATATGAAGGCAGGCGTCTTAAAATCGCGAAAAAAGCAAGTAACAACAAAAGTGTTTATTATTTATGAGGCTTATGTGGGTATTTGAGACTTATGTAGACAGTCGTCTATAACTCGTTTTGGGTTGAAAAATTGAGAAGTAAGTACGGCCCCGTCTTAGTCAATAACCTGAGGGATAGTTTATTTATAAAAACATAAAGCAAATTAACAATAAAAATATGGTCCACCCTATCTATGCATACATACATATATATATATATGGGAGATTCCATGTGAAGTGATCCAGTTAAAAAATAGAATTTTGTTTTAATGTATGTAATCAGTAAAAAACTACTTGAATAGAGTGTAACTAAATTTTTAGACCTGAATTTCAATTAGTACCAGAGTTGTAGCCAATCAAAAAATCGAATTTTTTGAAAAAATTGACTTTTTGGCCATGTTTATCACTTAATAACTCAAAATCTAACAACTTTTTCCTATATACATTAAATTTGAAAAAGTTTATTAATTTCAAGAAGAATCAGTTCAAATATTTCATTTATTTTATTTTAAAACTTTGAATATAGTTATAATCAATAAAAACCTTTATAGTAAAAAAAAGGGTTGTACGATCAAAAATATTTTATTCATCCAAGAATCTAAATCATCGATGATTAATTACCTTCAAAATGGTGCAAAGTTTGAGTGCGGCAGAGCATTTCAGACAAAGTTATGGTGTTTTTAGGCAAATTTCTTAAAAAAAGAGAGCGAAAGCATTTTTATGAAGAAAACAAACTAACCGTATACTTGCATTCAAACAATATGGCACTATTATTCCTCAATATTACTAAAATATACTATTTATTGTTACTTACTGATACTTTTATTTAGTTGTTATTTAAGTCTGATACTTTTAGTTATACCTGTTATATAATTGGATTTATTGGAATTATAAAAAGTTTCAGGTATTTATCCAATTATATAACAGGTATAACTGCTTATACCTACTGTTTTGTGTTTGTAAGCAACTTAGAGATTAGAATGTATCTGTGACTAACAATAAATAGTATATTTTAGTAATATTGAGGAATAATAGTGCCATATTGTTTGAATGCAAGTATACGGTTAGTTTGTTTTCTTCATAAAAATGCTTTCGCTCTCTTTTTTTAAGAAATTTGCCTAAAAACACCATAAC
>CM047429.1:16360701-16378201 GCA_026168455.1 Theocolax elegans | reverse complement strand
ACAAATAAACCTGATTATTTATTAGCATTATTACCACCTCCCACCAGTGAGGTGCGTCGCTCCGGGCGTGTTAAGTATTCTTGTTTTGAACGCCCCCTAGCTACTACTTCCATTTACCAAAACTCTTTTGCAATTCAGGCTATATATGGACCTCTGGGATACACTACCCACTGAACTACGCTTAAGTACCACAGTAAATTTTTTCAAAAATAGATTATATAACTACTTAATTAGTAAGAGCGTGTAATTATATTATTTAGTAAAACCAATTATTAACACTTATAATACATATGATTTAATTACGTTACATTTGTTTCCATATTCTTTCTTTTGTTTGTGTGAAATATGATTTATATGATTTTACACTGCAAATTGTTATATTTTATACAATTATTTAATATATATATATTTTATGTAAAATTTTTTATATGTATACTTGCCTTATTCTCTCTCTCTATCTGTCTCCCTATCTCTTCCTCTCACCGTCTCTCTCGCTCTGTCTCATTCTTTCTCACGCCAAGATGATGTTTGTCGGACGGACGGACGGACATTATAATTTATGGTTTTTTTTTTAATATTTCTTAGTAATTATAATAATAATTTTTTTGGCAGTAATATGAAGCATTAAAATATATATGTTTTAAGTATTTTTCGCAAGAATTAGGGAGTTTTTACAAAATCGCACAAAAAGATAACTTTAATATAATGTAGATATGTAAAGTATATAGGGAGTTCACCAAAATTGTACCTGCACATTATTTTTATCTCGTACCTCAAAAATTTTCGATAAACTTTGGATAAACTTTAGATAAACTTTTGATAAAGATCATAAAGTGAATCTCTACTTTTAAACCATGCATTTGTCAAGTTCAAGAATGTCGAAGACACGTTCAGATGAAGTTTAAATGAATATAAACTTTATCCAAAGTTATGATAAAGTTATATTTTTTACGCGGGTTCATAATATTGTTGATTTATATTATTACCTTCTCCTTCATTCTACATCAATTCGTTGTTATTTTTATAGGACATTGTAATATCTCTACTTTAACTACAAATTGTAGTTGTATCAACAAATTTTTTTTCAATGTATTTACTTATAAAATCAAATAATTTAATTTCTTAAAATTACTTATACAAACCTATTAAATGTGTGATTGAATTTTACAGTTAAAACGAATGAAAATGTAAATGTTAAATATTAGGTTATAAAAGTATATAACAGAACAAGTTAATAAAAAGACAATCTGTTCTTTATTAAAACGTTTAATTAACGTCGGTCAATTTATAGCAATCACGTGGTATGTACAAAAAATGAATAACAGTGATCGTCGTAAAGACGGTTGCGCGTAAGGCAGTGTTCACGGTACGACGGACGGGCAGTGAGAGAGCGAGAGAGCTCGCGTAGGGCTCATTGATGCCTCACTAACGCCAAAGCATTATAGCTCTATGATACCCTACATTTAGACTATATTAAAGTCAAATAACGAAATACAAAATTATTCAACAGTAAAAAAAGGGGTTTCAAAATAATTTCTACAATACGGTAAAATACGGTACAAACAATCTTTATTGATAAATCACATTATCATCCCATAAAATCAAGGGGCGCGCACGCGTTCTCGACGCAAGTAGGGGATGCGCGGCTAGCCTTATATTCAGCTAACTCGCTATGCGTTAAATTTTCAATTTCTTTTAGAGATAAAATCTTATTACAACAATCCCTGTTGAAAAAACCTCATATAAAACTATAAAAAAAATTTTTTATCGTACTTCATGTGGCTTTTGCACCCGGAGTTTGCAATAGAATGCTATACATTATTTAATAGGAATCGGAAAGAATAAGCTTATAACTATAGGCTTCATAATGAACACCTCATAAAATGCGATAAAAATAAATTTGTTTATAAGATTTTATAGGAATAAACGTGTAACATAAAAGAGCATAAAATAGTTTATCGGAGTATATCGGGTACACATTTGTATTTAAATATTTTGTATTTATATTTACCGGGCATTATAAGGATTTGCCACTTTTCACGTACTTATATATCAATGCTATTTCACTCTAAAGCTTATAGTATTTTATAATGAAAATCCCGAACATCTATAGAATGAATTATCTATAGTTCTATTTCCGGTAATACAAAATGATATATTCTCAACAAGTGGATTTCTATCGGGATTTTAACAGTTATTGTCTTATAGAGAATACAAAAATATAATGTTAAATAGGGCGTTTCACTATAACGCCAAGTAACGGCTATATGACCTTACCAGCATATTTCAATATTTGCCAGCATATTTGCCAGTCGAAAAAGTAACCGCTATTGAATCGCTTATCGCATTTTATGAGGTATTACTGTATTTACTATTTACAACGAATAGGCATGTATCTGGATTACAAATAATTAATTTATCGGGTTGAAGGTATGAAATTTCACTATAAAGTCGAGCATTATTTATCCGAATCTACCGTTATATTCTAATATTGTCAAGCAACCTATGTGGTTTATCTAGATGTAACCAAAAAATCCGAACCTGTCACTGAAAAGTGTTGTCCATTTCGTTAGTCTTGAATACATAACCTGAAAGAAGAAAATTAAAAACACCACAAAGTATCTATGTTTACATATTAAAATATTAATTAAAACATAATTAAATACATAAAATTTTCAATTTAAATAGAAAAAACTTATCTGATGCAGCGGTTCAAAATGAATCTTCATGTGTCGTATTTTCTATTCTGACATCGTTGTCCGGATTACGCCTTACGTACACCAATCGCGCAACGATGCTCTGTCAACTCGTTTACACACTAAACGACGACTCACGGTTATTACAATTGCACAAACAATCGTTCAGATTCGCAAAATATAACCTGGTCCGCTGATCCTTTTCGCGCTGCTCTCGCGAGTGAACTGACGCTAGGGTTAGTTGCCAAAACAATATTGTTTTGTTTTTTTTTCATCGGCTAATTTATCGATATCTAACCGATTCGTCAGTACCGTTGCGAATGCGGCGCGAGAAGGACCAGCAGATCAGGTTATTTTTTCAAATCTGACAGTTTAATAATTTAATTGAAATATTTTTTCTAAAAATAGGTTAATATGTTTTCATATTAGAAAAATAATGAAGTATAAACTTTATTACAAGAGAATGCTAAATAAAGAATACATACTAATTCCGTAACAAATTCTGAATTATTTTAAATGTTAACATGAATCATCGAATCATATAAAAGATTAACAAAATTGGATTACTTTATTGAAAATTAAATTTAATATTTCTTTTTGGTGTTTATTACTAGCTTACTGTAGAAAACCACTATCTTTACTTTCATGAAGAATAACATTGAAAAATATTTATAATCAAAGGGCACAAAATTAAGAATACCTGTGTTACGTCCTAGGGTAGGACACGCACGCATGCACGCACATTCACATGCAAATATTCATTGCACTAAATCTTGGGAGCAGATTAAGATAATGAGTCTTTATTGCCTGCCGGTTGCTAAAGGACTACTTTAAATCCTATTTTTAGAGTGCAAAAACGCGAAATTCGTGCATGTGTTGCAAAATCCTAATTATTTATGAAGTCCACTTTATTATCCTCTATGAAAGGAGTAAAACTGCATTTTATTCCCTTGATTATTATATTCCCCGTAGACTAATTTTATTTTTCCTTGACCGGCTTGATTCACCGTATACTCATTTGTTGTTTTACTTTGAACACCCGAGTTACTCTAGAAATGTAATTTCAATTTTCCTTTTTTATATATACTCTTAGTACCGTATTGTTGCATTTTAGTTTAAGTATGAGTATATATATTATTTAAAATGTTTGTATTGAAAGTAAGAAATCACTTTCACACAACAGTATCAAAATGTACTACTTACCCTCGCAATTAAGGACAATAAAGTGGACTATTTATGTTATTGCGGTGAAAAAAAAATTTTGTTTTTAATATTTTCATTTATAAATACATACCCATTTTTTTCCGAAAATTATGTAGCACAGCGCAGGCAATTATTATTTTTTCAACTTTCTGTGGAGAGTAATGTAATTTTCGCGATCTATGGATCGCACGCCATACATTGGTTAAAATGCCAAAGCATTGCTTAATTTTGCAACGAGTTTGGACATGTTCAGTTGTATAACGAGCTTCAGGCGTTTCATTTTGTGCATTTATGATAGGAGTTAAAAGTACTGCTGAAGGTGTGTACCCATTATCACCTATGACAAATAAAATAATAGATTCATAATGTAGTAAAAATTAATATAATATACCACACAATTAGAGTAAAACCGGTCAAAATCAAAAATTGGTAGTATGATATTTTTAGTAAAAAATAATAAAAAATATTGTAGAAAATTAAAAGAACATTTGATTTATGCAGAAACTTAACTACAATGCAATAATATATAATACCCTAATATTATAAAAGAATTACTTACCCAGTAAATAATAACGGCCTTCCTGTCGTAATATATTTTCATTTGCTCGCAGTGACTCCATATATTCTTTTGCTTCACTGAACCTCCATATGAACTGATCAGTATTGCTGCCTGAACATACTCGAATATTTTGAATAATATATTCAGCATCCGCTATCTGACATAAAGAAAATTGCATTAAAATAAAATTATAATGTTTAATTAAAAAATCTCTATATGAAGTTAATACATATCAGTAAACTGTAGATTTAAAATGTTGAGTAAAGTTTGTAAAAAATTTTATTCGAGAATATAGCGAATGTTTTTGAAATAAATAATAACATAAATTTTAACAATATTTTAAAAGCTTGCGATTTGTACATTCATAGAAATACCAGCATTGTAATTGAAAAATACTTCTTCATTTTCTGTTGGTTTAAAAAATGCGACTTTAAAACAGTCTATTAAACCAATAATTTCGCGAATCCTGTTATATCTGCGAAAACTAAAAAAAGAATAATATTCAATATTATTTTTAAAAGTATAAATAATTAAAAAATAAAATCTTAAATTGACGGCTTTATTCGTAGTGCCAAAAATAAAGGTTTGAGTGTAGATTATGAAAGTTGCATGCACTACTAAAACTATTATTACAAATTTAAAAAAGCGCACACACAAATCTGCATATAGAAATTTATAAAACACATGAATATTACCTCATAGCTGTAAGTTGTCTATCATCCCTTGTTGGAAATGAAATATATTCATTTGCATGAGCCACCAGAGCATCGACGACTCTACTTAATAAGCGACTAAATGTCGCTTGACTAACTGGATGATTCAAATCATGCGCAGTTCCCTTTTGTAAACTTCTTTCGCTAAAAAATCTTAGTACTGATATACCTGCAAATGTACAGGAATCGCTGAACTCCTTACTCCTTCAATATCGGGTCTTAATAAATCAATAAGCATTATTGCTAGAGGTTGCGTTAATCTAAAAATTAACAAATATTTGTAAATTAACTAATAATAATAATAATAATAATAATAATAATAATAATAATAATAATAATAATAATAATAATAATAATAATAATAATAATAATAACAATAATAATCAAAATATTTTTTTATTTGCATACCCCATAAGCAACAATCCAAAAAAGAAATCTAAAAGGGAATTCAAAGAGCTCTTAAAATATCTGCGAATGTCCTCGGACATTTGTCAATTCTAAATTAATTCCTTTAAAATTCTTTTTCAATTCTTTTTTCGGGTTATGCGTATGGGGTAGTACCAATGCAAAGCAATCCAAGTTTAAACTATATATTTGTAAATTAGTTCAATAATATAAGTATTAATGTATAATTGCACTAATAATAAAATAATTTTTATGAAGTGAGTTATAAATATATAAATGATGATTATAAATATACATAATTTAAAACTATAAAACAACACTTAATATTTAATTAATGTTTAATAATTATTATATAATACATGCCGTTAAATAATGGGCCACTTATGCCGCATGTATCTTAATATACTATATTATTAGCACTTAATTTATTTTCTTGAAAAAGTAAATACTGCTTACATATATTGTGCTATAAACTCATGCAACTATTGTAGAAAGACTCCAGTTTATAATAATTTTACGAATTATATCTTTTATTTTCACACTATCATTCTTTTATTTAATTTTTCTACCTGTAATATTTACGGAAGGATTCTCCTGATAAAGTAAAGGGGTCAGACACATCTCTTAAAAGATTTTTCATTAATCGTAGCCTTTTCAGAATTTCTCCGGTCTTGTTCTTCTTCTTCGTGAATCACATAAGCAGGGAGAGCAGCTCCCATTTTAGAAGAATAGAATATTTCGCGGGTAACTCTCTAAATCGCCGCATCGGTTGTCAACAGTAGACTACCATATAGTTAGCTTACTAAATATAAATATTGTAGAAGAAGTAAGTAAGTGGGGATTCTGTTCGAGCAAGTTAATGATTATACCTAACAAATGTATCTCCGACATTCATAAACACACTGTTTGTACATTACTCAAACATGAATTCTCAAAGGTAAGTAAAAATTGTTTTCTTTTTTATTCATATAATTTAATTAAATAATTTAATATATTAATTACTTTTTTTTGCAATTCAATTAAAAGAATTAGACCCTGCGATAACCAAATTGAAAATTTAATTAGTTATAAGGAAGCGCATGAATTATTTGCTAGAAAACAAATTTCAAAACTTGGGCCTAGAGGCTGTGAGCGGTTTCAAAAAATGTGGGCAAATCTTACTGAGATACTAAATAAAAATGGTTCGGCTCACAAAGATGTGAATGGATGGAAAACGGTTTGTATTGTTTTAATAATTTAGTTGATCAAATCAACAATGTTAATTGTTTTTGTTATATTTAATAGGAGAAGCTTGAATTATCTGAAATAATACAATAATATTTTATAAGCTTTTAAAAAATATCTTGTTGAGTATAATAATACAAGAACTTCTACGCTAAAAAAGTTTACTAAGCTTTTTAATTTGAAGGGTTTTCAATTTCTACATCTGGACTTTTGATAGTAGAAAAATATATTTTAGTTTTGAAATTAAATATTAAAAATTTATTTATAACGATTACGTGTAATTTAAAATATTTTTAAATCAGCTAGATTTAAAATACCTTCAATGAAAAGTTTTAGAAAGCACTTTATCTTTGAACTTTTTTATGTAATGTAAAGAAGTTTTTAAAGACTTTATTAAAGATTTTTTTGATTCTTTTATAGTTATTTAGGTTTGTTGCCTTAAAATAGATCAAGTATTTGCAATAAAAGTAATGTAACTAAATAAATATTATATGTTTATTAGACTTGGAAAAATTTACGACTATCATCAAAAAAAAGAAGAGCCGAATTTTTATCAGGTTTAAAAAAAACTGGGAATAAGGATTTTTCTGTAGAGCCTTAACAGAATTCGAAACTCGAATTTCTGCTATATTTGGAAAATTTGGTTCTGGTTTACCAGTCGTATCGGAAATCGGTTTGAACAATTTAAAAAATTCTGAACTAATAAACAAGTAAGTACATAAAATAATTGATTAATTTAATGTAAGAATACAAATTTTTATTTTTTATTACTCATGGTATTGAATATTGTCGATCCCTTACAAAATATTAATGATAGTAAGAAAATTAATTTATTGACTTGAATATATAAAATACATGCGCTGTTAATGAAATTTGAACAGAATTTTCGAATAGAGCAGTGTATTATGTTTTGAAAATATACGAATGATAAGTTTGTATAGTAAATATTAAGAACACTAAGCGCTTAAGACCTACCCCTACCTTGTCATGGTCAACTTCTCTTATATCCTAATTTCCCTTGTTAGTGTTTCGTCAGGACTCGTCAAGGAAGGTACAATACTTATAAATCATGGCTAATAGAAGGTACAAGATTGAATTCATTTTTTATTTGTTATTTAGCATATGTTAATTATTCAAATTATACATATATACACACGAGTTTGTTACAAACATAAATATTATTTGTTATCAATTTGAATTTTAATAGTCGTACATTTTTTTTCTACTAATCAAAAGGCGCGATAGCGCCTGCACGCAAGTATGCAGGCGCATAAGCCCTTATTATACAGCTAACTAACCCCTCAGATTTTTTATATTTTCGTACATTTAAAATTATACTATCTATTTATGCAATTACAAATCTCACATCTATTTTTTATATAAGTTTCCATTTTACAATAAATCCGGTTTGAATTCATAAGTGCATAGTGGAGAAATTCGATGTTATTAAAGTTGCTTGCTGAATTCCGATTCTCGAATTTTTGCTATTTCCACTTTCTTTTTCATTCGATGGCAACAAAAAGAGATAGCGTCATAGGAGATGCGAAAGATAGAAAGAGACGAAATTTTTTCCATCCCGTGAGAGAACGCCTACAGAGGTAAAAACTGTTAGCAAGTTGTTTGAGAAGTGGCCGCAAAGATATATATATATATCTCTATAATATATAAATATTTCGCCGCCGCCGCCGCCGCCGTGTCTAAGAATTCAGCATTCATATATATATATGTTTTATATATATATGTTATATATATATGTCATATATGTATATGTTATATATATGTATATATGTTATATCTCTCTATAATATATAAATATTTCGCCGCCGCCGCCGTGTCTAAGAATTCAGAATTCAACATATATATATATATGTCATATATATGATATATATATATGTATGTCATATATATAAGTATGTGTGTGTGTGCGTGTGTGTGTGTGTGTGTGTGTATGTGTGCGTGTGTGCGTGTGCGTGTGCGTGTGCGTGTGCGTGTGTGTGTGTGCATGTGCATGTGTGTGTGTGCGTGTGCGTGTGTGTGTGTGCATGTGTGTGTGTGTGTGTGTGTGCATGTGCGTGTGTGTGTGTGTGTGTGTGTGCGTGTGCGTGTGTGTGTGTGTGTGCATGTGTGTGTATGTGTGTGTGTGCGTGTGTGTGTGCGTGTGCGTGTGTGTGTGTGTGCATGTGTGTGTATGTGTGTGTGTGCATGTGTGTGTGTGTGTGTGTGTGTGTGTGTGTGCGTGTGCGTGTGTGTGTGTGTGTGCATGTGTGTGTATGTGTGTGTTTACGTGTTACTTGTTTTTTCAAGAATAGATAATATATGTATTTTTTCCGTGCGCAAAAAAAAGTTGTGAATATAACTTGAAAGAATGTGTATTAGTTTACTTATTCCTGATAAAACTCATAAAATAAAAACGGACCTAAAATTTAATGTAATGTTTTTAAAAATATGCACAATTTTTCGAAGATAAAATAAATATTAATCAAGTATAACATACACTTTTCAAATATCTATATGTGAAATATACAATAAATTAAAAATTAAATACATTAATTATTGCATTTTTAAGATAACTCTATTATAAACAGTAATGGCAAAAGAAATTTCAAATTTTAACAGTGGAAATATAAAATACGAATTACATTTCAAAAGTTTTTCGAAAATTATTATTTTAGTAGTATTTAATTTAAATATTATTCAAATCAAAATTTAAAAATTGTATGGATATATAAGTAAGTAGATTACGTATATTTATATAAAACAATATCTTAAATAAACAAGTATGTATTTATTAGAAACAAAAGGTTATTTAAGGAATGCCTTTGTTTATAATAATTAAAATAAATATATGGGGTCTGTAACTAAAGGAAAAAATAATTGGATATAATTATGGATTAAAACGCAAATTTTGAAAGAGGGTGCAAATTACGAATTACGGGAGAAATGGAAGAAACAGGTTTTTATTTATATACCACTAAAATGTTATAAATAATTTTTTAAAACTAATACAAAAATTAATTTAATTAAGTAGAAAGTTTTATTTCTCTAAAAGTACAAAATATTAATGACATATAGAACTCTTGGCGATGACTTAAATAAATTAATCTTAGGAGGTATAGTTCTATTTAGATCCGTTTAAAATAATCTAAAATTTTAATAGGTTTTTACTAAATACTACAATTAAGTTTATGCACTTTACTATTTTTGGTAAGTTAATTGTTCATTACCACATATATATATATATATATTACACCTTTGGTGTAAGTTATGTCCTAAAATACGTGAAAATTAGTGATTTATGAGGTTTATGAGGCATAAGTTACACCAGCGGTCTTGGCCAATAATCTAACCCAAGCCATTCGAAAACTCGCGAAAAATGTGAACTTTTGAGAGGTGTTAGATTAAAATCGATTATGGTGTAGTAGCCTTTTTTTTTATATTCAATATGTCCGGGTGTTCTATCTCTTCGAGATTTTAAAATTAAGAAATGTAACCAGGGTAGATAAGTTCTAAAGATTAATTTAAACAAAAGTTGTTTGTAATGTTTTTTCAAAAAAATCATCAGATTTTGAGATAAATGGCTTTAAAAATAGAAATTTTTCTAAAAAATTGAAAAATGTCCACTTTTCATGGTCAAATAACTCTTAAGCAAATTATTTTTAACACTTAAATTTTTTTTGTATGTTCTGGAAGATGTTTCCAGCTTGTTCTCAAATTTTGGAGTGATTTAAAATTTTCACCGTACCACTTGACGTGAAATAGCCCATATATGTGTATATATATGTATGTATGTATGTGGGTGTGTGTGCGTGCGGCGGAATATTTATATAATATATATATATATTTTAAAATTGTTTTTTCAAGAATACATAATATATGTATTTTTTCCGTGCGCAAAAAAAAAGTTGTGAACTTAACATGAAAGAATGTGTATTTGTTTACTCATTCTTGATAAAACTCATAAAATTTTTAAACGTATACTCAATAATAATAACGGATCTAAAATTCAATGTAATGCTTTAAATACAGATGCAAAATTGTTTGAAGATGAAATAAATATTAATCAAGTATAACATACACTTTAAAAATATATCTTTTATTTAATAACATAATTTAGAAACCATAATTTAATTAATGAAGAAAAAGGAATTTAATGTTTACAAACAAACAAAACAAATTTATAATTTTTCATTATTTGTACATACAACGTTAATAGTTCTATTTTCTAAACGAAATGTTAATTGTTATTTCTGTGATATTTCGCTGACTAGTTATGATCTTCATCACAATTGTAATTATACAATTGTTTTATTGTTTGACAGCAAAAAAATTATTTTATTTTTGTTAAATACCATTTGCCAAAATGTTTGGAAGATTTAATAAATGAACTGCTGATGATATACTGCATTTTTTTTACCGATGTATACTTCTCAATTTTTTATACATGCTATTCCAAAATACTTTTCAAGAACTTTTCATTCTACAATTATTCTTTGATAAATTATGTAAACTTAATGATTCATTTAATGCTTTTATTCAATGTTTTTATTATACTGTAAGTATTTCGTCAACACATTTTGAAGTAGGTGTACAAAAATATTTGGCTTTTTGTAATATTTAATGAAAAAAAAAATATAAAACAGTATTTTTCAAGAGAAAAACGTGTTTTATTATTTCATTGATCGCATAATAAGATAAAATTATGTATTACTTATTTAAATGCCTAGCTTCAAAATCATTCATTATTCCCGTACTAGAATCTTACTTAGAATCCTCGCTTTGCTCGGGTGTAAATGGCACACGAGACGAAAATCTACTTTCACGCACTAGTATCGTAATGTACTATTTATATAAGATAACATTAGTTACATTTATGTATATAGAATTTAAAACCTCACTTTACTTATAATTTGTTTAATTAATACATCATGTGTAACGCTGCAATGATATCTTTACGAAAACAATTAATGCAATACGATAAATGGGCTATAACGCACGTAAAAGTTAGTGAATCAGCTCCCAGATCATAGACCCTTCCGAAATTTACGTGCATGGGTAAGCCCGATGTGCAACAATGAGTGAAGGCGAGGAAAGGAAAACAACCCAACCTTATCGGGCGGGAGATCTACGGCTGACCGGTGGCTGCAACTGCTCGGCTGTCTTTCTCGCTCTCGTTGATCCTTGATGCAAGGACTCCCTTACAATAGAAATGCGGTATAGACTAATTGGGATTTTAAAGGGAATAGGAAAATGACTGGTGTTTAAAGGTTTAAAGATACTGAACAATGACTTTCGATTTTCTTGCTTTATTTCGCGTTAAATTTTGGGATACAAGATTTTACCTTACTTGAGAAAGGACTAAAGAGCAAGAGCACCCACCCCCGGGGCGACATCCCTATTTATATCAAGGGTTTGGGGTGGAGTTTTGGTTCCTCTTGACCAATCGAATTGGTTACAACATTGTACATTTACTTAATGAATTTATTCTATGTAATGCGTGTTCTAATTAAGTTATTGGCTAGAATTTTTCAAGGCGGTTCCTGTCTTGACGAGGACATCCTACTTTGAGTATTAAATGCGTGCGCACGTGTGTGCGTATGTGTGTGCGTATGTGTGTGTGCGTATGTGTGTGTATGTGTAAGCGCATGTATGTGTACGTTGCGTCTATCATGACGCGACACCTGCAAGTGTCACTCGAAAGTTATTTCTATAACCATTAATAAATCACTTAAATATAGAAATAGAAATATTTAATATTTCGTTGATGATTATTAGTAGTTTGTAATAAAAACTTCTATCATAATATGCATGAAGAATATTAATGAAAAATATTTGAAACTAAAGGGCACAAAACTAATAATACATAGAATTATTGTATAATTGAAATATTTTTTCTAATAGTCAGGTTACTATATTTAACTATTTGAAGAATAACGAAGCAAAACTTATCTAACAAATGTATACTAATTAAAGAATACATACAAATGTATACAAATATTTTACAAAGTTTACTTGCATCAATCGTCATATAAGAATTGTTATACTGGATAAGTTTATTTAAAATTACATTTAATATTTCTTTGTTGTTTATTAGTAGCTTACTGTAGACAACTTCGTTCTATACTTTCATGAAAAATAGCAATGAATAACATTTATAATTAATTAACAAAACTAAGAATACCTGCTAGTGTCACTCGAGTCTGACAGTTATTTCTATAACCATTACTAAAGTAGTTAAATATATAGGAATATTGAATATTGAAATATTTGAAGAGTATACTAATGAAAGAATACATATAAATGCCGTTACACATTCTGAATTATTTTACAGTTTACTTGAATCAGTGAATCGTATAAGAATTATTATATTGGATAAGTTTATATAAAATAAATTTAATAATTCTTTGATTTTTATTAGTAGCTTTATGATAGAAAACTTTTACCTTTACTTGCATGAAGATTAACAATAAAAAATATTTATAACTAAATAATTCAAAATTAAGATTACATGCAACTGTCTAGAGTTTGGCTGTTATCTTATAAACATTACTAAATAACTTAAACATAGACGTAGTATAAACTTTTACAAGAATATACTAATTGAATTACTTTTTAACAAGAGCATAGTGTATAAGGGCTATTTCACGTCAAGTGGTACGATGAAAATTTTAAATCGCTCCAAAATTTGAAAATAGGCTGGAAATATCTTCCAGAAGATAGAAAAAAAATTTTAGGTGTTAAAAATCATTTGCCTGAGAGTTATTCCACCACAAAAAATGGAAATTTTTCCATTTTTTAGGAAAATTTCTATTTTTAAAGCCATTTATCTCAAAATCTATTGATTTTTTTGAAGAAACCTTACAAACAACTGTTGTTCATAATAATCTCTAAAACTTATCTACCCGAATTACAATTTTTAATTTTAAAATCTCGAAGAGATAGAACGCCCGAAAATATTGAATGTCAAAAAAAGGCGACCACGCCACAATCGATTTTGATCGAACACAAGATCACATTTTTCGAGAGCTTTCGAATGGCGGTGGTTAGATTATTGGCCAAGACCGCTGGTGTAAGTTATGCCTCATTAACCTCATAAAATCACTAATTTTCATGTATTTTAGGGCATAACTTACACCAGCGGTCATGGCGAAAAATCTAACCCAAGCCATTCGAAAGCTCTCGAAAAATGTGATCTTTTGAGCGGTGTTCGATCAAAATTGATTGTGGCGTGGTCGCCTTTTTTTGACATTCAATATTTTCGGGCGTTCTATCTCTTCGAGATTTTAAAATTAAAAATTGTAATTCAGGTAGATAAGTTTTAGAGATTATTATGAACAACAGTTGTTTGTAAGGTTTCTTCAAAAAAATCAATAGATTTTGAGATAAATGGCTTTAAAAATAGAAATTTTCCTAAAAAATGGAAAAATTTCCATTTTTTGTGGTGGAATAACTCTCAGGCAAATGATTTTTAACACCTAAAATTTTTTTTCTACCTTCTGGAAGATATTTCCAGCTTATTTTCAAATTTTGGAGCGATTTAAAATTTTCATCGTACCACTTGACGTGAAATAGCCCATATATATATAGAAATTTCACATATCCTCGTTGGCGATTCCTAAAGGGAAATATACGGAACTTGAAGGTTCACCCAGCCTAGCCACAGGTATCGGCGTCATCCTAGTGGATGGGGTGCACTCGAGGATTAGAGTCGTAACCCTTTTATCCGTAATAAAAAAAAAAGAAATTTCGCAGTCCCATGTGCCGCTAGGGTTACCCAGCTCCTAAAAAAAATGAAGTAAGGATTAGAGGAGCAGCATAGTTTGCTGTTACTCACTCTTGTATTTTTTTCTTCGCTTCCTTCGTTATCGGACCGTCTTTGTTGGCTGTCAGGATACTAATGATCCGCATACCTCGCAATTATGAGCTCCCGTATAGATTATCTCATCGATCGAGATAAAGGATGCTAGATAATCGCGTGCGCGAAAGCTCTATTTTTATTACGTGATATATATATATATATATATATATATATATATATATATATATATATATATATATATATATATATATGAGTATATGTAAAATATTACTCACTCAGAGCTATTAATTATTGCTATTAATTAGTTTTATAATTTAGAGCACATTCTAATTGAATTAAAATTATATGTTTTCCAGATCTGTTTTGTCCTTGGAGGAAGAATATTCTTTGTATTTGAAAATATACTGAAAATTAACATGTAATTGAGTTCGATTTGATCATAATAAGTTCCGTTATTTAAATTTGAATTTACCGATATAATTCGCTTTTTTTGTTCTACAGAAAATCTGTATGCGATACGTAATCGAATCATAAGTTTATCTTATGATTACGCATTATGCAAATACCAGTATTTGCACCAGGAAATACTAATAAAAACAAATAAATCTTTTCCTATAAGTTTTAGTAATAAAAGAAATCAATTCCTTGTAAGATTCTAGGAACTTGTAACTAGAATAGTTTTGTATTTTCCACACTAAATTTAATTTGATTTTACTTACATAATACTGTATGATTTCAATAAGAAAAACCCAGGAAAATACTATATCATACAATTAATATATAAATTCAAATAATTCTTAAAGTAGAAACAACCGATAAAAACTGATAATATCAACTTATTGTAAAATTAAATTATTTCCTTATCAAATCAAACTATGTAATTTCTTATAAATTACAGAAAAAAAATATCTTTATAAAGACCTGTTAAATTTTTAATTGAATGTTACAGTTAAAACCAATAACTAATATTTAAAAAAAATGTGGTTTCAATTTCATTTGTAAAATACGATATGATCCAATAAAAAAATATGTTCATTGGTAAATTGCGATATTATCCGATAAAATAAAGAGAAGATTTTTACTGGATTTTATTGGTTCTTTTTAACCGGGCTGGGAGCTAGAGAGGCGCGTGATACTTTCGGCAATATTTGCCCGCTAATATTGTGAATTCAGGAAAGAAAAAGTAATAATAAAAAATAACTATGTGGCACTGAGATAGGAGCAGTGCCACTCGTAATAAACGTTTTGTTTTAAATTATTCGCTTACTAGACTCAAAATACTTACGTTAGAGGTTTCGACTACGACGTCACTCAGTCGAAGAGTCGTGAGATCGAAACGGCAGGTGTTTTGCTTGTTATGTACGGTAGGGATAAACTTATAAACTAAGAAATAAAATAGAGAAATGCTTATTTAATTATGATATTAGCCTTTTAATTTTTACGTTTTAAATATTATAACGCGCATTACGGATGCTACAATTGTATACATTATTAATTTACATTATTGTTAATTAAGTATAATATCAGTCAAATTATTATTTGGTTAGAATTTAAATTAATTGTTTATAAAAGGCATAATTTTTACTTACAAAGGAGACCAACAAGTAAATACCAAAAGCTATAGTTTAAAAAAAAATCATGCTATCAATATAATTAATTTATTTTGTATATTAGTTTCCATGAACATAGCTTTGAGTTCAAATAAATTTTATGGTTTTTTGTAGTATGATGATAATTGTTTTTACCAAGATAACGTATACATTAGAATATAAAATTTATACTAAAATATTTGGCTAGAAAGATTTTTGTTAATTTATAGAGATACATAATAAATTTTTATATTTTTGAAAGCTTCAACACTGTAATGTATAAATGTGTATTCATATTTGTATGATATATTCTCTTAAATATTGTTTTAAAGACTCAACATTCCTATACATATTATGTATTTTATTTCTATACAGTTGTATTCGCAATTTCATCAGAGGAGCAAAGGGATGTAAACTAAGTTTTAATATGACTTCATCTAAATCACAGGACGAGTTGATCTTTCTGTGTGATTGGTTTGATACTTTTTATTTGAAAATATTTCAAACTTATAATCTATATAAAAATTGTATTTGTAAACTTTGTTTTAATTACTATTTTATATTTTTATTAAAATTGCATTAAATATAAAGTATTGTACATAATAATATACAATAATAAATTGCTAGAAATATATTAATGTTATATAACTATGTACTTTTAATAGTACATTATTAAAATGTACAATTAACATTTAATTTATATTGTATCATAGGATAAATTATGAACCAATAATAGCTCCAATACAAAAAATATTATTTCATTATAAAAATATGATTTTAAACTAAAAAAAGCTTCAACATTTAATTTTAGTACTATCCGGATACAATCTGAATGTCAATTTATATTGTATAATAGAAGAAGTTATTGAAAGATGATAGCTTCAATACAAAAACATATTTATATTATTACAAAAATTGTGATTTTTAAACTAAAATAAAGCTTTATTATAAGATAGCATCGATTTACAATATACATATACTAAATTAATTAATATTTTTATCGGTCTTACAGTCAATTATATGGGCAATCAGATTGCCTACTTATAATCACCCCGCATGAATCTATAAAAATAAAAATAAAACATATAAAAATATAAAAAATAAAAACACTAGCTAAACATAAAAACAAATTATTAATAAAGCAATCTGACTGCCCCCCTGCACCAAAATCTACTAACCCCAAATATGATGTCCGACGTTCGAGCTCGCTGCTGCTCCTCATCAGGGACTCATCCCTAGTCCCAATAATTTGTTTTTATGTTTAGTTAGTGTTTTTATTTTTTATATTTTATATT